>CABFOW010002374.1:0-28019 GCA_902141385.1 Timema californicum
CCAGGTTTCCCGAGACAAGAATATCCTCTACCATCCTCCCACGAGCGTCTGTAAGATTAGACCCCCACACCAGGTTATACGCATTAAAATACCCCAAGATGATATAGGAGGCGGGAAGTTGCATAAAGAGGGCCTCTAGGCTCCTCTTCGAAATACGTTCACATGGCGGGAGGTATATGCAGCACACTGTCATCTCCAATGCAAGGGAGACTCGGACAGCGATCACTTGGAGATCAGACACGATATTAATATATTTATAGTATATATTGCTTCGTGCGAATATAGCCACACCTCCGCTAGCCCGATAGATGAAAGGCTTGTTGGTATGATACACATCGTAACTACAAAGCATCGGGTTGTCATTTGGGCGGAAGTGAGTCTCCTGCAAACACAGGACGGATGGATGCAGGGAAGAAATTTGTTGTTTAATTTCCTCTACGCGATCATAGAAACCCCTACAATTGCATTGTAGTAGCGACATACTTTATTAATATAAAATTTAACAGCGGCCGCACGTAATTTAGTTTCCCGATGAGGGCTCCCCGGTGGGATGGGTGGGGGAGATGACTTAGTTGGCAGTTTTGCCTCCAGTGAAAATATCGGCAACACCTTAGTTGCCGCGTTTTCAATACGGATGTCTCGAGCAGAGACCAATGGCACAGGTCGCGATGGCATCTTAGCAAGATTAACTACGCAATGGCAGTTGGGACAGTTGACGTTCTGACTGACAATCTGGCTGTATGATGTCTGAAATACAGGAGCCTGACTGGATTCGTATTCCTTGCGTGCCTGGGCATATGAGATCTTGTTTTCGGATTGAATCTCCAGGACTTTTTTTTCTACCTTCCATTTCGGACGGGCTCGAGACCAGGCAGATTGTGGACCCTTGCAGTTTACGCAGAACTTCAGAGACTCACATGGTGTTTCGTGAGCCTCTTGTCCACAATCCGCACAGGTCTGCTTACCACGGCATCGCAGCTTCGTATGCCCAAATTCCTGATACTGAAAACAGCGCCTAGGATTAGGGACATACAGCCGGACCCTGAGCACGTGGAAACCTGCTCGGACCTCGTTTGGAAGCGTAGGTGTCGCAAAAGTGAGGATATACTTGTCGGGTTTTTTCTCTTGTCTGTTCTTTTTGTTGACAATCCGGTAAACTTCGGTTACGTGCTGAGGGGAAAGCTCCTCACAGATATCCTCAATGCTCACGCAGTCGAGGTCATAGCAAGTGACCACTCCTTTCCAAACATTGAGAAATCTGTGAGGTTCCACCTCCACCGGTATATGAGTCTTATTGCTCAAGGGTATTTCGGAGATCGGCATTATGTTTGAAGACTGTGTGTCAGTCGTGGTCTGGATCATGATGGTGCCATCACGCAGTTTTCTTATTGAGACTTCCTATTTTGCTGCTCCATTTATCACTTTTTCGAGAATAAATGGGCTAACACGTTTCAAGTCTTCATTGTTCTCTACTCGAGATATTACCAGGAAGCGGGGCTGGGGCCTCACGACTTCCTGGATTATTCCTAATATAGGGCTGGACGGCCTTACCCGTTTCCGGCTCTTATCAATGTTTCGGCCCTGTGAGGGGCCAGGCAGTGAGGTGCCAGCAGAGTTTAGCAGTATGGTGCTAGCGGTGACAATATTATCGGCCATGCCGTATTTGGGGACAACCTACACAATACTCGGATCGTAGACCCAGGGTGATCCAAGTTGGTACTACCACATATGGCCCTGTTAACTGTCCCAACGAGAGGTCCCATACGACGCTAGACATGACAACCTTCGCATAGAGCATCGCCGAGAGAGAGGTTGTCGCAGCAAGTGGGTGTAGGAAAGTGCCAATTTTACGCCCGGGCCCTCATGAACGCAACCGATCTTTTCCCAAAGTAGGGTACCCGGTTATTGTCATCCCTAAGGCCCTTCTACTAAGGTAATGCAACCGGCGCACTTTCATTCAGAAGCTCAAAGCAGTGGTATCCAATAATAAACCAAGACGAGGCGGGTTACTATCCAAGGTCGTCAACGGAAAGGCCAAAGGCCCCGTGCAGGATGAACGGCAGGGGGAAGGGAAGAACGAAGTAAGGAGAGATAAAGGGAAGGGGGAAGAGTGAAAAAAAAGGAGTGAAAGTGAAAGAAGAAGAAAATGACGTGAATGGAAAGATATAGGATAGGTTTGTCCTGCACGAGGTACATCCTACACAGAAGCCTCCCCTTTTAGTCGCCTTTTACGACAAGCAGGGGTTACTGCGGGACTATTCACAAACCCCGTCCCGCAGGGGGGATCCAGGTAATTGTTAGACTGCTTGACTGCCTTGCAGGTCACAGGCATATTGAATACACCTTAGCCTTGGGGGTTCCCCTTTTAGTCGCTTCTTACAACAAGCGGGGGATACTGCGGATTATTTTGAGCCCCGTCCTGTAGGGGAATGCCTCTTCAAAAAGTAGGAGTTACGAAAATACTATTCTAAGACCCATTCTACAGAGGGGTCAGATGATCAATCAGAAGTACATACCAAACTGCCTAAGATGTTCAAAGATTTCAGTGAGGCCCTAAAGAGACACAATGTTTTCCTGTCTGTACCCCAAGAGTGAAAATTCTTTGTGGGTTAAATCATTCTGGATTATGTTGAAGCCATGTTTTCACTTGCCCAATAATCTTGAAACGATTCCTAAAATTCCACAAATGGTGTTAATTGTGTTAACCAAACAGTATATATGTGCTGGGGCATTGCTAGCCAAAAATAAATAGGAGTACAGGAAATGATGGACTGGCTGTTGGAGATTAGGAGAATATATGGCTTTGCGATAAACAGTGAGAATTCAAAAAGTGATGTTGATTTCAACAAAATAAAGAGCTGCTGGAAATCAAATTTGAAAACCAGGAATTCAAAAACATAGAACAGTTAAATTATCTGGGAATTCTGCTGACGAAGGAAACTAGGTCGAGGATTGCTATGGCCAAGGAAACTTTCAACAAGAGGTTACTGTTGACCATCAAGTTGATTTTGGAACTTAGAAAGAAACTGATGAAATGCTTCATTTGGAGCATCTCTCTGCATGAAGCAGAAACTTCATTCTCGGAAAGGCGGAAAAGAAATATTTTGAGAGCTTTGAAATTTGGTTCTGGAGAAGACTTCAGAAGAAAAGGTGGACAGACAGGGTGGCAAATGAATAAGCTCTAAGGGTGGATGAGAAGAGAACTATTTTGATGTTTTTTTGGTACAAAGCAAACTGGATTGGACGTATCCTTAAGAAGAACTGTCTTCTGCACGAAAGCATAGAAGAAAAGGTTGAGGGAAGTAAAAGCTTAGGAAGGAGGAGCATTCAGATATTGGAAGACTTGAAGGAATGAAGAAAATTCTGGGAGTTGAAGAAGGAAGTAGAGGACAAGGTGCATTTGCAGTCTAGCTTTCTCCTTCAAATCCAGATTCACTGACAAAAAGAATGAACTTATAACAAGACAGAACACATAATAATAATAATTTCTAAACATAATATGCAATATAAATTGTTTTTAGATCAACAAACAGGATGATTTAATTTAAATTGTTAAATGCAAAGTCTTGCAGAGATAAAATATGCAATCATAGTAATTAAATGAACATAAGTTTTGCAGTAAATCTTTATTTAAAAATATACATATATTCATTGATCCCTTCATTAATTATGGCACACAGAATATTAGACCCCGATTGTACTTTGATGATGTGAACTTTATTGAATTTAAGACATTGCAACCATCTTTAAAATTAAAAACACAAACAAATAAATTTTAAACTAAACATTGAAAAGAGAATAAGGAAGGCCTACACACTTATCCAAAGCTGAAGAAGGTGGACTGATGTACTCAGAACCTTTCATAACTAATGTGTTTTTAATTGTGAACTTGGAAGCCTACAACTTTCTGGTAAGTGTGTAGGCCTTGCCCTTCTATCCATTTTCAATGTTTAATTCAATACAGCCATTTTTCATTTGTTTAGATACAAATAAATAAATCTATTATAATGTAACTTATATTACTTTTTGGTTATACATGGAAGGTTATGTTGATTTTTCACAAGTTCAAATGGTCTCTAGTTTGAGTCTGAGTTGTGCAGGCATAGTGTATATGGGGTTAGCATAGCTTTGAAAAATGTGTACCTCGCAAGTGATCCAAGAAAAATTGTACATTAAACATTTTAATTGTTGAAATACTTGGCCGATAAAAATTATCTGAGAGTCCAACGTTGGGGAAAATAGGTTTAATTATGATAAAAACTTAATATAAGTACATTATATTTTCTTACAATCACTTAAAGGATATTCTATTTGAGAATATAAAATTAAAAATACTCTATAAATATGTTTTCCATGTACATTATGTGGGACCACTGTAATGTAATGTGAGAGGAAAGGAAGCTAATATGAAAGAATAGTTAGGTTAGGCCTCCATAAAAAACAATCTATCTTCCTTTTTTCACACACTATTCACATTTACATCCATCTTTATAACACTTTCACAGCTACACACATTTTATATTATTATTGTTATTATTATTAGCACTGCATCTTACTACCCGTTCGGGTTGTACGCACTTACGCTAATGTGTAAAGGTAGAGTGATTGGGAGATGAAATGTAGGACCTACAGTTTAACGTGGAATCCGAACCACGGTGGTGGCCTGGCATTCCTCACATTCACAAGATGTCTTGTCAGAGGTGAAAGGAAGGGTTGGGTAATCAGGTAAATCTGTGCTGGGACCGAGGAGAGAACCCCGGACCTCCAGTACAGAAGTCTAACACCTTACCCCTTGACCACCAGGTCACCAACTGTGATATAGTTTTTTTTTACAAATTATCACAGATATCGCATTATTTAATTACATGTTTGGCAATTTGATTATGTGTAGCTATTATTTTTATTCTGAAAAAAAAATAAGACTGACAAATTATACTTAAATAACACATTTATATTTTTATAAGAAAAACCTCATTTTGCTTTATGAGGTAATTGTATTATAATTGGAAGAAAGTATACGAAAGGTGGATGGAAACACATAAAAGGCGACGAACACCATATACTGTAGCTTTTACAATGAAAAGAACACAGTTCACACTTTACATTGCTGCCATTGGACAAAGCCGTAAAAGCCATATTGTACTTGTCCCCTTTTATATGTTTCTATCAACCTTTCCTATGCCTTCTTCCAAATATAAAACTTAACTAATACAATTATTTTGGTTTATGAAGTGTTGAAAAAATACAGTTCAGTTATAAATTGAATAAAATAAACGGTATAACTGAAAAGGTATATGTAATGTAATGGGTACAATATATATGGTTTTCCTTATTGAGTTATATCATTATAATTTCGCTGTGTGTCCTATTATTCTTTATCATTTTCCTTTTTCTCCCCTTTTGTTTTTTTTGTTTTCTCTTTTAGGAAGTTGCGTTGCGCGTTTCACACTCCTCCCTGATGAGTTCCGATAGAATGAAACCTAGGTCAGGGGATTGGGCAGTGTAAAGTGTGAACTGTGTTCTTTTCATTGTAAAGGCCATATTGTGTTTGTCCTCCTTTTATATGTTTCTATCCACCTTTCCTATACCTTCTTCCAAATATATATATATTTTTTAAATTACATAATTTAACACACTTAAAAAGATTAGATGTTTAAGTCAAGAAACTATCAAGATTTAATATTCACAATTTTTTTTTTTCTTTTACAATAAGGTTTAATGTAGGATGATGCCAAATTATTTTTAAGTTTAATTGAAGGGGGAGTTAGATTGTTTAGATATTATTGTAAATTGAAAATTAAGTTTATGAATTAATATTTTATCTGATTTTAATACCTTATTCCTTGTTAGTGGCTGCTTTCATTGAACAATTAAGAAATAAAGTAATAATCATTCATTGAAAGTTGATAGTTAATTCTGCCTTTGGCTTTTATCAAAACCTTGCCTTCTTTTTCTTTGATATACAATATGTTCTAATCCTAATATTCTATCATCAAAGTGTTTGACAATGATACTAAATTATGGATACTAGGTGGACAGTCTCAGTTTTATCACATACCCAATCAAATACATAGGCGTTTTTTCAATCTAAGGCAATAATATGTGAAGGAAAAACAGAAATCCGTATAGGGAAAGCCCCACTCAGTAAACCTGGTCAAGATTCTAGCCCTGACCTAGTCAACAGCAAACCAGACTAAATGAGCATGAGAGGCCCATACACCCACCAAAGCAGCCCAAAAAAATACCTCACATTAGAATTGTGATTAGTGAATTTTTGAAATATATACATTTAATTAATGCCTGGGTAAAAAGAATTAATGTGTTTGCATGTTTGTTCTCTTGGGAACCCCAACATTAAGATTTCTGTGCCTATTAAAACAAGTACTCTCTGTTTGTTATAGTGTATTTCTTACTGTTGATCCCCTTCCTTAACACCCTTTGCTCATATATTATTTATGAATTACTTTTAGTTTAAAATATATAATTAAAATATTGACAAATATAAACATATAAAAAATATTTTTCATCTTTACAAGAACAAAGTCTGAAGTACAGTTACTTTAAAAAAATGCTTCTCCACAATATAGAAGAGCAGGAACACATCTGTTTTATTCATGCAAATCTCATCTTTTTGTTCTTTTGCGTAGCACTCTTGTCGGCATTTTAATGCTTTTTTTGTTAGTTTTTTTGGCCGTTATTTTTTTAACACTCTCTTCACTGCTATCCTGCAACAACTCTTCCAACTCAACTTCAAAGTCTGGGTCATCAAGTTGCGAATCTATTGGTACACTTAGGTTGAGTGACAAACTCTCATGCGAGGCTCCTCTCGACGAGTGTTGGTCCACCAACAACTCATTTTCAACAGGGACAATTTTACTAAAGTCACTTTCATCCAAAGTATTGTCAAACAAACCTAGCTCCTCTTTAATGTTGATTGGCTTCACTATGACAGGTCCATTTATTTGACTTTGCATGTGTTGACCCAATAATGAATCCTCTGAAAATATGTTTTAGAAATAAATAAACATAGATCTTACATATAGTTAAGAAATGATCAAGATAAGAACTAATCCTTTTAAAAAATGTTTTAGATATTAAACTTATTCTAATCCTAATAAAAACATATAGTATCATTGTGGCTAAAAAACTTATTTTATAAAATTCCATGACTACCGGGTTTTCAAAACAAAACATTTTCTTGGTAAATGATTTTTTATTCTTTACATAAAAAAACTACATACACACAAACACACACACATATATATATTTAAATGCAAGCAGCTACCAAAATACATCACACAAATGTGGCATAAAAAACAAACACTTTACAAATATTACAATAATTTTCTATATCTTATTTTCAGCCTTTGAGATAGAATAGTGTGAATATTGATTGATTAAATTTTATTGCATTGTAGGTTCGATGATATTTAATATAGGCCTATTGTAAATTATCCCTCGCACCGTTGAGTTTATAAATTAAGAATGATATACTTAATAAACTACATCTGATTAACTAAATTATAATTTGAATATTAACTTGGCTTCTATTACACTTACAAAAGATTAGTATATTACATTGTAAACAAAATCTTCCCACAATTATTGCTACACGAGTGTCTACTAATTACTCCCACTGGGTTTTAACAAGAATGTCCCAGTTTGCTTGGCCCGACCCTATTTAACACCACGGTCAGACCGCTACTTACCGGTCATTAAATCCCTACCCTTCTACACATTTTCTTGACATAATATTAGGAACAATATATCTCACTTTTGTCTTAAGAGTTTAGATGCAAACTTAATGGGTTTTTTCAACGGGTATTTAAATTCTCTTGCGTTTCTAGGTTTTACTTGTCTACGCCCATGATGAATATATACCTGCTTTCAAGTAATGTGATATTTAAATTCCATGCAACTAGTCTACACCAAGTTGTGATAAATATACGTTAATGTCTCATTGGATCAAATTTCAATAAGAATAAGTTTTTTTAAGGGTATGGGTTCTTTGAGTCTCCTTAATTTGAGAACTAATGAAACATTAAAAATAATATATATATATTTAAAGCTATTATGATGTTTACTAGTGGTTTATGTCAACATCATTATGGGACAAACCTAAACACCAAACTCAGGACTACTTAATGTGGACCAAACTTGCTCCGGTGGCTGCATAGTCTAAGGAAGGGACCTTCAACCTTTTTATGTCCAAGGGCCAAAGTTTCTGTCTCTTGTTGGCTCACGGGTCGCAATAATGAAAGGTAAATTTGTAAAAAAAAATGTATATTTTTCTTCCCTTATTAAGCAAAAATAGTTTATAAAATATATTAAAATATGTATTTATTTAATTATGTAAAATATAAATCTGTATTTGTAATTTTTTCTCTTGAAATAATTTTATACTTTTCATGAGAAGGCGGGCCACAAAAAATGCTACTGCGGGCCGCAAGTGACCTATGAATTGAAGGGATCTAAGACGTCACTCCTATGTTAGACTAGTCTCTCAAAGACAGGAAGATCAGAGTTTGAATCCCGGTCGGGTATAATGAGGGGGGTTTATCATTTTCCTTCCCTGTAGATGCAGGTAAATTTCCTCTAAATTCAACCTCCCCCATTTCTAACTCATTGGTGTAATTAGTACATACGCATATAATCTGAACAAATAGTAGACACGGTGCTAAAAAAAGTGGACAAAATCACAATTCTCTGCATCGGTGGTAATATGGTCTAACTCATCACTCTTGTTTTGGACTGGATTAGTGATGACATGGAAAATACTGGTCAGATGTACTAGGGTCAGCTTTTCTTAAATGGTTTTCCACTATCCCTTCATGCAAATATCAGTACATTTAATCTAAAATTATTCCTTCCTCATCCCTATCCCATTAGCATAATTGATGTATGTGTATAGACCTAAAATGTAGTAGTAAAACACAATGAAACAAAATCATAATCAAAGGGAAAAAATTAACCCCTCGTGGTAAAGTTAGTATTTTATGCTTATCATATTTTCTAAGATTTGTGGAGTCAAGATGCATAGGTAAAATAGTCAGTCCATCTCTAGTTTATGCTGTTTTTTTTAGCACCGTGTCTTACTACTTGTCTATGAAAAACAGATTCTAACTAGGTATTATTTTCGTATATAGGGGTTGAGTCTCGGAGAATTATTTAAGGGGAAAAAATACCCTCATTATGACCAGGATTTGAACCTCAACGCCCTTGTCAGTAAAACAAATCAGACTATATGAGCCTGACATTTAGTCAGCATGTCCACCAATGAAAGTGGGCAAAATATTAAATATCTGTTCATTAAAAATGCTCTACATTATTTTAGTCATCAACCATATTAAAAATATATATATTTGTTAACCTTAAATATGATATAAGTTTGTACAGGAATTGTATTTAATTTCTAATCAATCAGCTTTGAAAATATTCCCATTGTTTTAAAATTTTCGAAAATTTCAGTTTAAATTGAAAATATTAATATAAATATTTTTACTTAACTACTTTTCCATATAAGTTATCTATTTATTGTTGTATAAAAAAATATTATTTGATAAAAACTGTTGCAGAGGAGTGTCTCTTTTCAGTATAAACACTTACCATCATGATTTAATAACAGAAAGACTAATGCTTTTGTTACTTTCGCTGTCACTGTCTTGACGATCTGGGGAGCCTTCCTCTTTTATCACTTGTCCTAGTGGGATGTAATCAATGCTCTGTGAGGTCTCATTGATGTTGGGCTCGCTCTGACAAAGTGGAGAGTAATTATTTTCAACCTGTACTCTTATTTTAACAAAATATGAAAAGGTAAAAAAAAAAAAATCTTAAAATAGGCTCAACACTTAATTGTTCTATCAGTTATCTTTGTTGGTTACTTTAAATAAGTGTTATATAATTTTATGATATTTAATTCACAAAAGCATACAAAATAATTTAAACTCTAACTTACTTGACTAACTTAACTTTACTATTTTAAACAGGAAGATAGAAATATAATGTATATTTTCAATCAAATATAGTGTAATATCAATTTGTAGTGAATAATACACAACTATGGCATATTTGTTTTCAAGAAGGTTATCCAAGCTTGAAGTAGATAATGAAACTTCTGTTTAGTTGTACTAATAGTTTGTGTGACTGAATGTGAACAAAGAGGTAGTGTTTGTAATGATTGTGTGACTGAATGTGAACAAAGAGGTAGTGTTTGTAAAGATTGTGTGACTGAATGTGAACAATGAGGTAGTGTTTGTAAAGATTGTGTGACTGAATGTGAACAAAGAGGTAGTGTTAGTAAAGATTGTGTGACTGAATGTGAACAAAGAGGTAGTGTTTGTAAAGATTGTGTGACAATGTGAACAAAGAAGTAGTGTTTGTAAAGATTGTGTGACAATGTGAACCAAGAGGTAGTGTTATGTAAAGTTTGTGTGACTGAATGTGAACAAAGAAGTAGTGTTTGTAAAGATTGTGTGACAATGTGAACAAAGAAGTAGTGTTTGTAAAGATTGTGTGACAATGTGAACAAAGAGGTAGTGTTTGTAAAGTTTGTGTGACTGAATGTGAACAAAGAGGTAGTGTTTATAAAGATTGTAAGAGGTATTGTTTGTAAAGATTGTGTGACTGAATGTGAACAAAGAGGTAGTGTTTGTAAAGATTGTGTGACTGAATGTGAACAAAGAGGTAATTGTTTGTAAATATTGTGTGACTGAATGTGAACAAAGAGGTAGTGTTTGTAAAGATTGTAAGAGGTAGTGTTTGTAAAGATTGTTTGATGGACTGCAAACCTACAAGTAGGGTGGCTGCATAAATGGTGTGACACTACAAACTAAGAAGCAGGTAAGATGTATAAAGATAGGAGGAGCAGGTAGCAGAAAGTGTTTAAGTGAAAGGATATGAATGGAAGCAATTAAATAAGAAAGAAAGGATTAAAGGAGGAAGAATGGTGGAAGGATAGAGGAAAGAGGCATTTTACTAAATTGATTTAGAAAAATATCTAAAGATTACAAAAAATAAAAACGTTCATATATTCATTTATTAACCTCCCTCAGAACACCCAAATGAGATTCAAACCTCAATATCCTCATCCTCTGCAGTCTAATCTACTGAGAAAGTAGTGCCTTAGAACATGTGGCCAGTGATGCATATATGTAGATATTTAAAATTTAATTCAAAAATAGTTGTTTAAGTAAATTAATTGTATTAATATAATTTTGTCATTTAAAAAAAAATTTCTTGTGATTTTGTAAGAATGTGAACAAAGAGGTAGTGTTTGTAAATATTGTGTGACTGAATGTGAACAAAGAGGTAGTGTTTGTAAAGATTGTGTGATTGAATGTGAACAAATAGGTAGTGTTTGTAAAGAATGTGTGATTGAATGTGAACAAAGAGGTAGTGTTTGTAAAGAATGTGTGATTGAATGTGAACAAAGAGGTAGTGTTTGTAAAGAATGTGTGACTGAATGTGAACAAAGAGGTAGTGTTTGTAAAGAATGTGTGACTGAATGTGAACAAAGAGGTAGTGTTTGTAAAGATTGTGTGACTGAATGTGAACAAAGAGGTATTGTTTGTAAAGCTTGTGTGACTGAATGTGAACAAAGAGGTATTGTTTGTAAATATTGTGTGACTGAATGTGAACAAAGAGGTATTGTTTGTAAAGATTGTGTGACTGAATGTGAACAAAGAGGATGTGTTTGTAAAGATTGCAAGAGGTAGTGTTTGTAAATATTGTTTGATGAACTGCAAACCTACAAGTAGGGTGGCTGCATAAATAGTGTGACACTACAAACTAAGAAGCAGGTAAGGTGTATAAAGATAGGAGGAGCAGGTAGCAGAAAGTGTTTAAGGGAAAGGATATGAATGGAAGCAATTAAATAAGAAAGAAAGGATTAAAGGAGGAAGAATGGTGGAAGGATAGAGGAAGGAGGCATTTTACTAAATTGAAACTAAATGGAAACAGCTGATGATAATGATTTAGAAAAATATCTGAAGATTACAAAAAATAAAAACGTTCATATATTCATTTATTAACCTCCCTCAGTACACCCAAATGAGATTCAAACCTCAATATCCTCATCTACTTAGAAAGTAGTGCCTTAGAACATATGGCCAGTGATGCATAGGTGTAGATATTTAAAATTTAATTCAAAAATAGTTGTTTAAAGCCAATGACAAATGTTATTTAGTATGTCCTATTATGTCGTAAACAGCAAAGAGTACACTTGTTTAAGTAAATTAATTGTATTAATACAATTTTGTCATTTTTTAAAATTCTTTCTTGTGATTTTGTTGCTCTCCGAAATACCCATGTCTATATAATTCCTTTTACCAATTGATTACAAGTTGTATAAAGGTCTTCATAATTGTATTAGAGATAGTTTTTTGCAATTTTTACAAATCTTGAATCTCTCAAATACTATAGGAGTTAGGGGATTCGAGAATTTTAGAGACCCAACTTCAAAAGCTAACAGTAAAAAAAAAGACATACCTTCACTTTAGTGTGGTTCATACCTTCTTCAAAGTCTGTGTCATCTTTAGTGTCCTCATCAAACATATCCTCATCAAAAATATCCTCATCAAACATATCCTCATCACTGAGCTCAATGGTTTCAATTGTGGGCTTGTTATCTACCAGTGATGACCGAACAGACAGATCTGATGAAGTTTTCTGACCCAATGTAACTCTGGATTTACCAACGCTATCATCATCACCATCATCATCACTGTCAAGGATACGCCTTCTCTTCCTTCTTGTCAAACGGTCTGTTTGTATGTTTTCACTGTCTTTGTCACCGTCAGCTAAGTGAATAAGAATTGAGGGGTCATCAGCATCCTCTACCTTTTCCTCCAAGACTGTGTTTTTTCTCTGCTGGCGCTGTTTCATGGATTGTATCAGACTATTAAAGCTGGGATTGTGTATTTTCACTGGAATAAATTATGAACATCTGTAAAAATCTAGTGTTTATTAGAGAGAGCTATGGAAATTAGAAGCAAACATTCACAACGTGTTTTGACTAGAAACTAAAAAAATATTGAATTATATACATCGCTGGTTTCATCTTATTTCCTATTGAAATAATGTAAGCAATTTGTACAAATAATGTTGTGTCTCATTAAAAAAAAGAGCTAAGAAAAACTGTGATTTTTTTTCAAAACCTATTTTGTCCATGACCAGCCATGTTCAGTCAGTGTTTACTCCTATAACCAATCAGAGAGCAGCAATAGTGTTTACCTTCTGCATTCTGATTTGCCATTGTAGTCACATGATCATATGTCAGTGGTTTAAAGGTTAATTTGTGCTTCTAAAATGTTATTGTGGTTAGGAGGATTTAAAACATCTTAAGGACAATTTGTAGAGAATGCCTGACAAGACAAAACAAGTTATCATCATTTCAAATTTAATAGCAACTAGGGCTATTAAAAGCCTGTAACCAAACAAAAGAATCTCAGTGTGGCTACGAAATTTTTATTATAAAATTCTTTGACTTTTCCAGGTTTTTCAGACAGCATTTAAAAAAACTCCATGCCTGGTCATTTAACGTTTTTTATTGGTGGATGGGAATTTTTTCATTTATCATATTGATAACATATTTTTTTGAAAAGTCCTGAGCTACAAACATAAATTGTCTTGTAAGTTTTCTTGTTTTTCCTAGTGTTTAATTAGTTATTATTTGTGTTCGTGTGTAAGTATTTTACAAAATAAACACTGCACAACCATCTCATATTAAAATAACATATCTAGGCAATGCATTTTGTAGGGTGTACCAATGTGGATACCGATGAATCATAATCGGGTGATTATTAGTGCATCAGCAATTAATCTTAATCGGCGATTAGTATGCTGATTAATCTTTTTTTTAGGTAAGAGTTTAGTGATCAAAATTGAAAAAAACAACTTATATAAACACTGCAACTAAGTTGTGGGCTATGAAAAGATTACATAACCAGATAAAGAAATATAAGTTCATATCATTGATAAAATTAACAATCTATTCCAACATTCACCGGTTATGCAACAATTAATCAAAAATTAAGATTATCAAAGCTTTAAATGTTGATTTTTAAATAAAATCTTTTTGTATTAATTACTTTAACTGTTATCTTTCCCTTAAGCATATTTCTCAATAGTTATTAATAAATGAGGCGTTTAGAACCAGAGTGGCTTAAGTCATTTAATGTAGATATAGAGAAAACAAGGTTCAAAAATAGCCTCATATTTTGTCATACTGTAAAAAACACATAATATATCTTACAATTTTAAAACTATGCTGAGTTATTTTACATATATTTGTTTATAGATTAAAAAATAGGTTTTTTCCCATAATAAAAAAAATATAGGAAAAAATAACATTCTGGCATTTAAGAAAACTTTTTTAAGTCGAGTTTCTGCAAGTTGGGCTAAAATTGTACTAACCAAAAAATAATAATTACTTTTAATACATTAAAATTATTTTGACAATGTTTATGAATATCACAAATAAAAAACTAAGATCAGCTCCAAAGAAAAATTATATGCACAACAGGATATCAGTCTCAATAAGTCTTTCCTCAATATTAATCTTCTTCTGCATCCACAAAAATGTCATGTTCTACTGCAGAACTTGTATGAATGTTTTGGTAAAATTCATGATGCACTGGGGGAATATAAGGTAGTAGAGATAACAGGTATTTATGTTTGGCTTTTTCAATAGCCCTACCAAAAGGATATAGTAATTGCAATTATATACACATTTGTTCTGCCAAGTATTTGTGCGGTCTTTGTATATTTACAGCATAAAAGTCAAACGTGAATGAGTTGATGTTTTTAAAAAGAAGAACAAAGGGTCTTTCAGAAGTCAGTATAATCCATTGCATCTTAAGCCAATGAAACTTTTCTTGATCTTTATCTTGTTTCCCCGATTGTTATGGTACTTCCTAGCTCACTCTAACGAAAAAAGTTATTGGCTTCCATTTTGAATACTTCAGAGGTTTTTAACTTTCTTGCTATTTGTATTACAGGAATCCAATCATCGGGTATGAATAGATGTTTGTGGAATTTCTTGGCTTTCTAAATTCATCAAAAATTCTGATCACAGGACAAAAATGAATGCCCTGAAACCAAGAACTTGTGATCAACAACTTTTACAAAAAACAATGGACTGTTACAAACATGATTCATGAAAGCCACCATTTTAATGTTTCAGTTTTGACCCCCACACTGGTCACTGTACATGAAGCGATTTCCTTTGGTCCTTTAGACGCTTTGGTCTCATCCAATGTGTACATTTTTGCTTTGTTTGTTGCCAAGTTGTGGGTACCTAAGACGTGTGTCCACAGCTGGTTTTTATAGTAGCCTACTCCAATAGGTAGGACAGATGTAGGTAAAGTTTTAATCAGGTTAAATGCAATAGCAGTTTTTCCATTTGATATAGCTTCCTCTCCATCATTCTTCAGTTCAGAACGTGCCAACTCAGCTTTACTTTGATGCGGCTCCAGCTCTGTTGTAAGCAGGGTTTTTTCAACAGATCACATTTCTTGCAAGAATCTGTTATTGGGGGATGGAAATGAAAATTGAAATAAGTATTAAAAATGTTTCCAAATATCCACTGTGTAAGAGGGTAAATATTATCTGATTCACATTTCTTGCAGTGCTCGTACATAATGGTGATATTTAAATCAGGGGATAGGTATCTCCTACTTGTTTTATTTCTTGTGTAGTGTGATGTATAAGTAGGAAAACACATAAAAAAGTTTTGATCATGCCTCCCTCGTATGTCAGTAAAGGAAGTGTTAACACCATCGCATTGAGCATTCTGAAGTCTGAAGTGCCCTACTGATATGTCCATCAGAAACTAATTACAGTCTTGAAAAAATTATTTACAAACGATTACTTCGGTACCATTCTCAGAATCGGGCAGTGTAAAAATTCTTGTATTTGATCAACGTGACCGTGTTTGTGTGTACCTTCTTTTTTTGTCAACAACTCTTACTCTGGAAGCTATGTATAATGTTTGTTTCCCATGATCCCCCAAACTGTAGTAAGAATTAAAAAGTTTTTTTTTGATTTTCATGTGTAGCCCTTTTCTTAGGTTCTTCTTCCAGTTATCTGAATTTCTATTAAGTTTCTTTCCTCTTTGTTTCTTCTCTGGACTGTACATCATTTCCCTGTATGTAGGTTGATTTTCGTTGTCACTTTCACTCACTTCTGTACCTGAAATTAAACAAAACATACCTATTTTATGGTTGGCACTTGGTGAAATAGGCCTACATTTGAATAAGTTTCACTTTAAAAACGTGTTAACAGTTTTTTTCTTAAATAAAACATTGTAGAGGAAGATTTGCACATTGTTCCCACCCATATTTACTTAGTTATAGTTCAATAGAAATTATGTTTTATATTGCATTATAAAAATTTGCATGGGGTTTTATAACTGCATTAATCTTTCAAGTGTATTAAAAACATAATAATGTTATGGTTTATTTACCTCAAGATGTGTCACTTGGTTCATATTCAGAGCCAAAATCTTGCAGAATATTTTCTATTTCACTATCTTCCATTTCTAAGCACCTGCCAAACACGTACACAGCTATTTATATTAAAACAGTGCAGCCAACCTTCGACACAAACTATAAAAACCAAAATAAGATTAGGCCACTCTGGCAAATTCTGCTAATCATAAACAGAAAGCGCCATAGCGATCTAATTAGGATAGGCCAGTCTGGCATAAAGTTTCAATGTGCCACAACAGATGGCATCACCAGTAATGTTCCAATAATCATGATACTGATAAGCCACTCTGGCACAATAAATATACATGTTTTCTGAAGCCATTTTTGCCCTGAGCTCATTTCTTGGAAAAAAAAAAGAGGGTTAGGCCACTCTGGTTATGAACGCCTCAAATAATCGATAGTTTGGACTAATTAGTGTAAATAAATGTAGAATGAAAAATTATTTTAAACAATCGGTAATCAATATCGGTCTTATTGAATTGGTACACCTCTAGCATTTTGTTAACTTCGAAAAATGAATCATTCAAGTATTTAAATTCTCTTTTTTCCCCCAGGTTTTCCCTGCTTGTAGCCACCATGAATCTGCAGGTAGACATATTTGCTCAGTCAAGCTTTACATACCTTGTGTATGTGAAGGAAAGAAAATTGTGGTGTGCAAAAAAATCCTTTTAATCACCAAACTTGCCCGAAACAGACTATTAAACATTGCCAGTAGAATTCATTTAAAGGAAGTAATTGAACAGGCTAGAGGAAGTGATAGAAGTCACAAGTGTGTTCATAAGAAAAAAAAAATAGCTTATTGCTAATTTAAAAGTAAGTCTAAATGTGTTTGTATAAACAGCTTATGCAGTATAAGAAAGTTGTACAAAGCATGTCATTAAAGTTAAACAAGTGAGGAAGCAAAGTTGAGAGTAACCTTTTCAATGTTTCAGGGTTTCAGCTAACACTTAGAAGAATATTCACGTAGTTAGATATAGACCCAAATCAAAAATAAAGTGGCACGCAATAGGAAACAACAGAAGCAAAACTTTTGAGAAGAGATGTTTGTACTATGTCTTCACAACTTAATTATAAGATATTAATTCAAAATTTCAAAGCACGACCTAAAAAATACAAACAAAAAAGTCATAATAATTGCACAAGAGTAAATCAAACCCACACTTTACAAATGAAAACTATAAATTATATATGCAATGAAAATCCTAAAGGCCAAACTCTTGCATTTTACTGAATATAATATTGATTGACAAATATTTGTTTTCAGAAGTGATAGCTACCCCCTCCCAACTCAACCCCCTGCAGCCTAATTAAAGTGTCTCACCAAGAATGTATATTTTACAATACAAGTAAATAGTATACTAAGTTCATTAAATACATTATCTTCTCATTTTGACAATTGTCTGGTGAAAATTTTTATGTTTGGAGTATTCATGCACTTAATAAATAGTATTAAAAATATACTTTTTGAACATAAATGTTTTAAAATGACTCAACAATGCAACATGAATAAAAAACTAAGCAAGCCAATATAATGAACTAAATTTCCAAAACAAAAAATGAGCTATAAAATATACATTTATACAACCAGGAAATCATGAACAGAGTTTATGTACACATGAGCATTGTATGTGATGGACCAAAATAAATAGATGACATTTCATCAGAATCTGGGCCCTGGTGATTACAGTCGTCTAATAAGTGTACCAGAATAAGAAATCATAATGTAACATAACATCAAAACAGTGAAGAACGGGAGCCAATCATTTGGTTTCATGTAGGGACAAATTTCCTTTTGAAACAAATTTGGGTAGTTACGCAAATTTCAGTGAAAATCCAGAGCCTCTAGAATTGTTTGAATATTTATTTATGGATGAATTGGCGCAGCTCCTTGCCAATCAAACAAACTTGTATGCTAAGCAGATCATTGCTATCAAACAATAAAAGGGGCTGTTGAAAGATTGAAGTAGAGACCATGAGAGGGAGGATACAAAATGCTAGAGGGATCAAGTGTTTTATTGAATTGATCATTTTACAAGATATTGTTGAAAATATAAACTTTATAAGTAGGTTAATTGAGTAATACAATATTTTTGCTCTTCTAATTTTTGCTGTTGTAAAAATGTACTCATTTGTAGAGCAAAATGACACCTGGTTAGGGGGTTAGTATAAGTAAAGCAGTACCTTTACCAATAATGATAAATGGAGACCCACAAGCAGCCTTTTGTAGAGCAGTTGAGACAATGATAGTCTCAGCATCAGCAAACAAATGTTTGACAGTAATGCTGCTGTTATTTTAAACAAATAATGAATGTATTGATGAGAGATTTTGCGTGAATTAAAAGTAAATTCCAACTATGATATGGTTGTTTATCTCATATTTATTGAATTGAATATTTTATAGTGATTTTAAACCAAACATTTAATTTTGTTGGATGTTTGTAGTTATTTGTAAAATCAGGAGTTATTGAAGACCACCATGTATGTATTTGTTCAGTGAGCTTTGTGTAATCTACATACATATAAAGAAAAGTCCTGACTCACTGACTCATCAACGCCCAGCCCAAACCCTTGGACCTAGAAAGCTGAAATTTTGCACAGAGGTTCCTTTTAAGATGTAGACAAGGAATAAGGCCGGATTTTAAAATTCCCACAAGAGAGGGAATAAAGAGGATTTATATTTTCGCTTTTAAAGTTGCCTTATTTCCGTAACTATAATTATTAGAGACTTAAAATTTGGCATGTAAGTAGGTAATTATAATCACTAATAATGATTTTCAGGATTTTCCGAAATTCCCATGGGACAGGGAATAAGAAGGATTTATATTTTCGCTTTAAAGTTGCCTTATTTCTTATTAGATCAACGCCCAGCCCAAATCCTTGGGGCCCAGAAAGCTGAAATTTTGCACAGAGGTTCCCTTTATGATATAGACAAGGAATAAGGCCGGATTTTTTGAAATTCCCACGAGATAGGGAATAAAGAGGATTTATATAATTCTTATACCACAGTGGGTCACAGGCAACGCCGTGCGAGACTGCTAGTATAATATAAACATCCCAAATATTCCAGCTATTGGTCAAAATGTGGAGTTTTCAAGATGTAGGTTGGTTGGAGGCAATACCATACTTCAATATTCTATTCCTCTAGAAACACCAGATGGTGTTAATACTATTTGAGTGAGTGGACACAGGCGTACACTGCATGGGTACCAGGACACCCTGATATATATAGAGGAAAGGTTTTAGTGACAAGAGAACAAAACACCTTTTTTTTATAAACCAAATAAATAAATATACCAAGAGTTAACAATATTTTTTCTAAGCCGGCCAACGGATGGCAATGTAATAATTTATAATGTGTTTTTTTCAAAGAATAATCACGTAAATTGAAACATTAATTCTTTGTTTTAAATTTACTGTGAAAGTTTAAATTCAAAGATTCTCAGGAAGAGGGGGTTGATTCTGCCTCTTTCGTCATCCAAATGACACCCCCATCAGCCACACCCTGTGCACACTTACGGGAGTGGATGAAGAGAAATTTAAAAAAATTAGTAAAAGTCTATGCTGTTTAACTGAAGTCATATGTTATAAGAGTACACAATCCTTAAAACTTACAATATTTGGTTCTTGCATCTTCTATGATTTTTGGGTCTGCCTTCTTATCTAACAGCCTCTGTCAAAACAAATTATGATTTATTACACAAATGGATAATACACAACATTATTATTCCTATGTTAGAGAAACAAATTAAACATTAAAACTAATTTTATTGGAATTTAATGAATTTTCTAAAACTTTTTTTTAGCGCTGCGTCTTACTGCCCGTTTGGGTTATACACCTATGTACTATTTTAATTACTCTGTGTTAGGGACTAGGAAGGGTCAATAAAGAGGAGGTGCACCCGCATTTGTGTGGAGGGAGATTGGAAAACCATTTAAGAAAAACCTCCCTCAGTACACCCGACCAGGATCGAACCTCAATCTCCCCATCTTCGACAGTCTAGTCTAGCATTAATACGGTTTAGGTACCTTAAAATTACAATATCCCAAGTGAGCTTATAGTTGAACATATAATTTTGTTCAACCAACTCAAACATATTTCATAACTCAGTATATTGTATGTAATTTCAAAACTTGTGTATAAAACCATGTACCAATGTACCATGTGTCAATGTATTATTATTATTATTATTGGGTTTAAACCAAAAGGTTTTCAACAGAATGACTAACCATTTTCAAAAATTAATCAAACGATTGCTTTACATGCAAAATATAATAAGGTTTTTTAAGTGTTTTTTTTGCTGGGTAAAACTATAGCAACCCTGGCTTGACGCCTCACCGTGTTACTGACCAGTTCTAAGTACACACACATACCAACATGTTGTGAGAGCTAGATGTGCTCACACTGTCTCTCTCTTCTTTCTCTTCTCTTTCCAACTGTTGTACGAGTTCAGCTACCGGGCACGGTCTCAACGAGTCACACTCCGAATTGTACAGCACTGTGAACCTGACATATACAATAGTTTGATCAGTGGAGACACCGTTATATACCATTTTAAACATTTACAGATTAAAACCAGTCCTGAGTTTTTGATTGTGGATGGAAATGCCGGCCATAAGGATCTGGATGTGATTTTGTATGCAAAAAACATGTCCACATTCTTAGCTTACCACCGCGTACTACAAACAAATTGCAGCCGCTTGATAGGTCGGTGATGAAACCATTCAAAAATGCTTATCAATGATGAGGAAATATTCAAAACTAAAAATAGCCCTCAAGGATATAGATGGGATGGTAAATTTTGTGTTAGCTTGGGTGGGTAGAATGGAGCTTGAGTCCGCTTTCGCCTGTACAGTAGGGTGGAGCGAAAAAAAAAAAATTGCATTAGCGGAAGCGGGTACCCTTCAATAGTTGTGTATTAGGCCCACTAATAGTAGAGAATCTGGTCTAGAAAACTGGGATTGACAGCTGGCGGGCTTGTTGTGCTGACCACATGACACTTTCTAATCAAAAAAATTTGGCACTATCATCCCCAACATATGGCGACCATTTGGTCGATATTGCTCGAATGCAGGCTGATGACATGGAGTTTTTATTTTTTATTTAGGTTAAAGTAGGGGTTCTTTGGTAGTTAGATTTCAAACTTTATTGGGTCGAGCTTTCAATCAAGCTCAAGCTCAGTAATTTTGAGCATGTTGTATAAGGCTATAGTTGTATTGTCTTGGATAAAAAATTAATTGTTTACTCTTTTTTCTACTCATTTGGATAATATTTGTGAAATGTGTTATTGGTAGGAACCTTAAATTGTGGTAAATAAAATGATTGAATTTCATTAAGTAAAAAGTTCAATTTCATATTAAAGGTTTATAAAGGCACTGTTCGGCTATAAATCTCAAAATATGGATAGAAAAATTATGGCTAAATTTCAACTTTTAAAATTTTAAATATTTGCCTTTGGCACAATTTGACTGTCAGAATAGCCAGATCAAATATATGAGGCGGTCAGAAGCAAAGGGGTGTAAGTGACAATATCATACATTTTGAGATAACATACCCATTGTGTAATTTGAATACCAAATTGTTTGGTGGCAAAGGAATATTTGTATACTGACTGATTTGGTCTGCTTTCTAGTGGCTTTTCTTAGAACTACTGAACAAAACATATATGCTCTTTGGAGGCAAAGGGATACTAGTGCATTCTTTGTATCCAAAATGTGTTGCAAATCACGTGAACAGATTACTACTTTTTCTTTGGTGTGAGTAGATTTTAGTCTTATTAATCTGTAGTTTTTATAATGGAAGAATGTGAAGAATATAGCCAAGGAAATCATGAACAAATAGAAAATAACATTTATTTAATTGTTACTATAGGCCTAAAAATATTTTTCTCAACATAACCCATTTGGTATTAGTAATGTTTTTATTCATGATTATTCAATCCATTACACAAATAATTAGTTACTTTTTGCTCACTTTTTAATGAATAGAAAAGTAAAATGATTGCCTTGTAATGAAGTTCTACATCTGAATAGATTAATATAATGTTTAACATAGGCCATCATAAAGAATGATACTGCTTGGTCATGGCATATAGATTTTATTTTTATTGGCTTGGATCATTTATTGAAAACTATTTAAAAAGGATTAAATAAAATTAATCAAAAAGAAGATAAAGTAGTCTAAATAAGATGTTAAAAATGTTGGTTTTTATGTGCAGATCCAGCAGATGACACTGACCAAGACAGGGATATTCAACCAAATGATGAATCTGTTTCATCAGAAGACGATGAAGAGAGAGGGAAGAGAACAAGAAAAAGGATAAGGCGAGGAAAGAGGTCAAAGATACTCCAAGATACAGGTAAAGAGTATGTATGTAAGAACGGTGTGCAGAAAAAAGAAAAATCTGTCCAACCATATAATCATGATTGTAGATATGATTGTAAAATATTTTATGAAGAAGAAAGGAAAGAAATTTTCAAAGACTTTTGCCTACTAGGGTCATGGAATCTCCAAGAATCATTTATTAGTGGATGCATGGAAGGTGGTCAGCCTGAAAGAATATCAAACAAGGCACTTTCCCATAAAGAGGTAAGTGTTGTTAAGAGGAAAGCACACACCTTCTAATAAGATCTCTGAAAGGGACATTAAAATGGTGAAGCAACATATTCAATCCTTTCCCAAGTACACAAGTCATTACTCTATAAAAAAACACAGACAAAATATATTTCTGGAAATCTCAATATTCGTAAGATGTATGAGCTCTACTTAAGAGTTTTGTAAGGAAAATCAACAAAGTTCTGTTAAAATGAGTTTTATAGGAATATCTTCAATACACACTTCAATGTGTACGAAAGATCCTCTTTGAGACAAAGCCATTGAACATTGCAAATACCTGTGACATTGCCTTTGACTAAATAATCCATAATTTCTATTTATAAAAAATCATCTTCTGCCATCTATACTACACTAAATTTACGGTTTGCATGTGCCACAACATTAACCCAGTCATCTTATATAAACACATAATGCTGATGCTTCTTTGATTTTTCAACTAGGCCAAAATCTTGGTCGCATTCCATATAAGAATAGCCAGTAATCAGGAACTTGTGATTTACAGTATGTAGAGATGTGTTTAATAAATAGATCCAGAACTCATAGTTTTGTTTTGGTTCTGCCCCCCCCAGCATTATTGCCAAAAGCAATGAGATGCTTCACAGAAGCAGGAATTTGCTGTAAATACTTTACCAATCAAGAGCCAATTTATTGTGAACCCCGTGAGACCTCACCTTCATGCCACATAAACATCATAGCCTGGTCATTACCAAGGTCATGTACAGCAAAACTGTAGGTCCACAACTATCTGAGGTAGTAGACTTTACTACAAGTTAAGAACGGTATCATATTGCTTTGATTGTTGTAGGGTTATCTATTGCCAGCTGTTTTGCATCACTTTTAGCTGATCTCGCTTTCTCAGCTCGTTGCAAATGAAGTTCCTTCTCTATTTTACTGGTTTTAATAACTTCACGGTCTTCACTATTTGTGATTCGGTTTTCAATTACATCGCAAGTGGTACATGTGTTAGTGTGAGGGTACTTAAAATATCTCAGATTGAAGTGTGTATTGAAGATATTCCTATAAAACTCATTTTAACAGAACTTTGTTGATTTTCCTTACAAAACTCTAAGAAGAGCTCATACATCTTACAAATATTGAGATTTCCAGAAATATATTTTGTCTGTGTTTTTTTTATAGAGTAATGACTTGTGTACTTGGGAAAGGATTGAATATGTTGCTTCACTATTTTAATGTCATTTTCAGAGATCTTATTAAAAGGTGTGTGCTTTCCTCTTAACATCACTTACCTCTTTATGCAGGGTGGCTACAGACAGGGAAAACCGGGAAAACCGGGAATAGTCAGGGAATTTTGCTAGGTCAGGGAAAACCGGGAAAAGTCAGGGAATTAACTTAAAATTACAGACAGGTCAGGGAATTTATAGACTGCAATAGATACAAAATGCAAGTGCCAAGATATGGTGTTCTAACATCAGTTGTTTACTGTATTGGCGCAAATATTCCTACAAAGCTCTATTTTGTAGCAAGCTATCTAGTGAGCCCGTCTAATAACAGACTGAAGTCGGAACTGAACAAAGAAAGAGTGAGTGTAACTAGCGAGTGCAGGCAGAACTGATGTGTGAGCGAGAGAGAAGTAGGGATGGTTCTTGACCTTGATAATTTGATGACGTCACTCATACGAACATAGGAGAATCTAGAACTAGATATTCGAGTCTTTGTCATACGCATGAGCAAGTACTGGAATAGCAACTCGTTTAATACATCTTACGCATGCGCAAGTATTGAAAAATACATTATATTAATTACAATTTTAAAACTACTATTCCTGGATTACCTAACAGATAACGATTATTTTAGTTCAAAAGAAGACGTAAAAACTAATACAATTTAATTTAATTCTTACTAGATTTTTGTTAAAATGTTAACGTGACTGAAAAAACAGTTTGCCGAAGTGATGTTCCATTTCCTTCATTTCTAATCGTAACGACTCAGTTTTTAAAAGTGATAATGTTCCTTAGTTCATGCTGTGCTGTCTTAACTTCCATTTTCGCTAATATTTCCACGTGGTTTTTAACTGAGACATTCAAATCAAACCCTTTGATTTAAAAGTTTTACCTTTTTTCNCATATAAAAAGCTAAGTAATCAATTTCAAGAAAAGATTCAATTCCATTTTATTTCACGTATAACATGTCAGAAATGTCTCAATGAACTTTTAGAACATATGGATGATAATTTTAATGTGCTAAGTAAAAGTTTGTATAAACATTTTTCTCGATATTTCAGTGTCGTTTGGCCAGCAGCAAGTCTAAAACCATATATATATATATATTATATTCAGGCTTGACTCAATACTTAGGAGCTACAAGGTGTGGCTACGAAATAACCGAACTCATTTTTTTGTCACTTACCTGAGGTCTCGGCAAGAACCAACAGGATCAAATATTGATTTATGTTTTTTCCTCCCTCTATCTTCCAAATTTCTAGGTCATGCAACTGACAGTTCAGCCGTAGCCTTTGTTCGAAGTGGGCCATGTACCTGAGCTCCGTTGGAATTATGTTGAGTGTAAAAGGTGAGCAGCGTGTCAACGTGAAGTTTCTTGTACAACTTGGGAAAACTGCTATAGACATGTACAATTTGCTAAAATAAATTTATGGTGATAAGTGTTTCTCTCATACTCAAGTGTTCGATTGGTTTAGAAAATTCAAGGAGGGGAGGAAAGAGATCGAAGACGATCTGTGCCTCGGCCGTCCTACCATATCAAAAACAGATATTAATATTGAAAAAGTGAGTGAAATTGTTCGAAAATATCAATGCCTGAGCCTTTGAGCAATTGCTGACTTAGTTAATATTGATAAGGAAACTGTTCTACAAATGTTACGTGAAATTGTACACATGAAAAATGTTTGCTCTAAAATGGAGCCAAAACAGCTCACTCCTGAGAAAAAAGAAACTTGGATGAAAATTTGTGCTGATATCTCTTCATAACATCGAAAATGATGCAAACTTTTTAGAAAATGTGATAACTTGTGACGAATAATGGTTTTTTTCAGTTTGAACCTGAAACTAAGCGCCATTCCATGCATTGGAAGAGTCCCAGTTCACCGAGACAAAAGAAAGCACGGATGAGCAAGTCCAAATTCAAAGCAATGATGATAGTTTTTTTTTATATATCCGAGGGATTGTTCACATTGATTGGGTACCTGAAGCTCAGACTGTTAACCAGGTTTAATATAAAGAGGTTTTGACAGCCCTTTGTGAACGCACAAGAAGAAGACCTGAAATGTGGAAGAACAGCTCATGGATTCTTCACCAGGACAACACACCAGCAGATAAAGTGCTGTCTATCCAGAGGTTTTTGTTGAAACACAAGATTCCCGTGTTGGAACATCCACCTTACTCATCTGATCTAGCCCCATGTGACTATTTTCTGTTCCCAAAGCTCAAGTCTTCACTAAAAGGAACCCGTTGCGAGTCTGTTGATGCTGGAAAAAGTGACGCTCATGAACAGCCTTTCAGAAAAGGACAGAAACATTGCTCTCAACAGTGGAATATTCGTATGGTAAGGTGTAGGGATCTGGGAGGGGACTACATCGGATGTGATAACATGTCCATTGAGTAATTTTGTAAATACAATTTTTTAGAGCACCGATCCTGTTATTTAATAGCCAAACGTTGTATTTAAAAAGATCACTCAAAATCAAATTAATTAAAAAAAACTTAAAGAGCTAACAGGCCCCTAATTTAAAGCAAACTTAAAAAATAAAACTAACCTCTGATGTCGAATCTCCAAAACCTTCCGATCACCTTGTGTACTTAAGCCCAATTGTTTTAACTGCTTTTTCAAATCACTTTCTTTCATCAAATGGTAAACTAGTTTTGGTAGGGGTTGTCTTTTCTCAGTTTTTTCTGAATTCCTATAAATAAAACAATGTGTAATAAGATTTGCAAAATCATAATTGCCATTTAAAAAATTGTGATTTTGGTTTTGATTCTAGTTTATAAACTTTAAAACTTAGTTCCGTTTCCAAATAATACAAAAATGGTATCACTCATATAATTTACACAATGTTAAGTGTACAGTTTTGCATCTTTAAATCATAACTACAGCAATTTAATGAATCTGAATAAATAACAGTTTATTTATGTGAATGATCAAAACAATCTTCGCAGCACACATGTTCCGTTTAAAGTATCATAAGCGTCCAATGCCACATATTACATTTGGCATATTGAGTAACAGATGGTTTCACCATTAGCAGTAATTGATTAGTGTAAGTGTAGAATGAATGATAAAATCACAAGAAAACTCTTTCAAGTTCACCCCCGCCGGACAACATTCAAACTTAGAACTCTCAATCAACAGCAACAGCAAATCAAATCTAACATCTTACACCACTCTTCAAACTATATAAGTTTCCCATTTACTGTAACATATGAATTTAAATAAGTATAAAAATACCACAGGATCCTTACTGTTCTACTCTCAACCCACCCACATATGCAGTAATAGTCCAAACTTCAAAGGGCGAGTCTTATCTGAGTTTTTTTATTGTTTTTCCAATTTTTTAAAAGGCTTTTCCTTCGGATGTGAGATTTTGAATAACCGATTCTCAAAAAAAAAGTGTTATAAAAGTTGTGTTGAACACAATACTAAATTTTAATACTTGAGAAAGTATTATTTAAATGTATTTCTACTAAATGCCTTTACTAGTAGAATATTGAAGTCTTATTCAATTCTTACTTCAAAACGAGTCTTTATTTTTTTAACGCCTTTCCCATCTGCTATTGAGAGACTTCACCATGAGCCAGCACAGTTAGGACACCTCCCTCCACACAACCCACCTACTAAAAAATAAATATTGAATTACTCTACATTCTTAATACACTAATGTTTTAAGATCTGGATATGACTATCACTATTCCACTTGTGATGTGTGTTCAGCCACAAGTAAAGAGTAA
>CABFOW010002374.1:28046-46906 GCA_902141385.1 Timema californicum
AAAATTGGATGCCCCTAGAAGCTATTTGGAGCACTCATTGGATGTCATTTTTTTTTAAATTTTAATAATAATAATATTTAGCACCGCGTCTTACTACCCTTTCGGGTTATATGCTCTTTTTTTTAAATTATAGTTTGATTAACTATAAAAGACATTTTGGCAGTCGTGTTAATGCTAAAAATGTCAAATAATGTGATTTTTCTAGACACATTTTTAAATTCCTAACAGACATAAAAATTCCAGCCCTTTTTTCCAGATTTTTTACTCAATGCTCAAAATCCAAGTATAATTCCTTGTTTTCCCATCAATGGCCGCCCCGATACTTGTATAAGTCAGGTCGTGATATCTGTAGCTATCACTTATATATATATATATATATATAATCAATGGGTCTACCTACCAATGAAATAACAATTATTTCATAAAATACTAACAATGTTGACCATAAAAAATGTTTATATTTTCTAAAAGGGTTTTCTTCAGAAAATCAGACTGGAGTATACTGAAGCTTAGTAAACAATTATCACATTATCTAATACAGTGGTTTTCAAGTGAGGTGAAAAATTTGTAAATAGCGACAGTAAATGTAATTTTAGGTCTTGTCAAATTTGTCATTGATTTTAAAAACCACTTTACTTCCATTTTAAAAACTATTTAGATTATAAAGTCTTGTATATGAAAGTAAAGATATCAAATCAAATTTTATTTTTTTGATCAAAAACAAAACCCAAAATAGTATAACCCCAACCCTAATGCCAAAATGTAAACATTTGATTGCTAGTACAAACCGATAAACCAACGGCATTGACTATGAGTCAAACTAGGGTCTGCTGGATTTGTCCTAGTCGCTTGCAAAGCTTATGTTGAAAATTATAATACAGGTCGAAACTTTTTATCCAGGCACTGTTGGGACCTGACAGGTACAGACCACGGAAATTGCCAAACCCCAGTATATGACTCCTAAGAATCTCTACTCCACTTTACATACTTATTAGCTATACCATACAAGGTAGAATAAAGCTTGAAACAGAAAATAATACACCACCTTTCACAGCTGCTGGTCTCTTGGAAGACACTAAAATACAGCCATAATACAAGCCAAAACAAGAGTGCATCGCCAAAACCCTCGACCGCAGATAAAAAAAACTTAGGTCCCTTTTTATTGCTGATAGCACTGTCCTGGTGGCCGCCCCTCAAACTAATGGGGAGAGATTCAAAAACTCCCAGACAAAAAAAAATATTTCAATCTCTATTAACAAGGTTAAAAAAATTCTTTGAAGATATTACTTAAGCTACAAACATCTAAATCATACCTGTCAGGTTCTTTCAAACAAGAATCCAAATGTGTATTAATGTGATGTTCTGGTATGTCCACAGAGCAAACTGGGCATTTCAACTTGATCAATTCCTTGGGCTTGGTCGACTTCTTTGGGCTGAACAATGAAGGAATGACAATTTCCTTAATTGGAGTTGTTTCTTTATCCTGAAGTTGTGAAGGCAGCTGAATATTTTTGGATGTTGAAGTGGATGGCATTATTTCCTTCTCAAACAAACTGTTGAGGTTTTTACTGGCAGAATGATGATCCCTGGGCATTGACGATTTAAAAACAGGAGATTTAAGGTGACTATTTGTAACATTTTTTGACGTCTTGGCCTTTGGAGTACATAGCCTGTTAGAAACATGATTGGATTGATTTTTCTGAGTGGAGCTAAAAAGCTGTTCATTTTTGGTCTCATTTTCAATCAAAATTGTTCTTTTATTATTTTCATCTGAATCCTTTGAAACTCCTTTTGCCGAGTGATCATTTTCTAGATGTGGTTGAAAAGATTTCATACATCCTCCAAATTGTAATGAGTTAATAAGAGGATCCCTCAGTTTAGTGTAAATAATCACAATCTCATCAATGACCCTGTTGTTTCGTAGTTGCGTCTCAACAGTTTCTTCAAAACATGTTGGGCATTGGGTTTTGTATAAAAGATATTTACGAATGCAGAGAGAGCAATCTAAAAAGATATTAATATTTGTTATTATTTCAGTATTTCATTTTTATAACATTAAAAAAAAGAAGAATGCATAACAAAATATTGCTATCCTAAGAAAAATCTGGAAGGAAGAGAGATTTAGAAAATGTAAGCAGATTGTATATAGTGGACAATGTCAGCCCCAAATTACATTATGACAAAAATGTATTAGAAATGTTTAACAAACTTTTGAAACTGTCAAAAACCTTTCTTTACACACGAATCTGACTCTTTATATACAAAACTATTGTGTTATTGTAATTTTTAGAGGATAACCTAAGAAAATGAAAATACATTTCAGATTTAATTCAAATAGGCCTACCTAAATATGCTTTTTATACCTACGAATTGGCTCATATATCTATGATAGTGAGATGGCTTCCTTGAAATCCTCTTAACCTATGTGTTCATTTAAACTAGGAATTCATTGATTTAAAATTAATTATATTAGTTAGTTGAAGTGATAACGATGGTAAAATTAACAATTAATTTTACTTTTAAAAAAATTAGCATATAAAATTTAAATTCATTTCTTGGGGTGTTACTTTAAGCTAAATTGAAAAAAAAAATCCCTCTTATTTATACGTAATATATAAAGTTAATGGTGTAAGTCACGGGTCCCCAACCCTATGCCCACCACTTTTTGACCACAGCTAGAAAGTTCTTGACTAATTATTTTAATCTGTTACTTTTCAGACAAAAATCAAGTTTGTGCTTATCTCCAGGTAGGCTGTTCCCAAGAAGTTGGTGATTGAAAGCCCCCTATTTCCAATCCCTCCCTTTCATACCTTTCTTTGCCGGCTCATTTACAAAGTGTAGTTTTTACTCAAAACTATCATTATACTCACTAATACTATGCTAATACGTCCTATCTCCTTTGTAAATATCTTGACATGGATCTACCAAGCTTTGTTGCATGAATAAACACAGAATAAATATATATTTTAAAATGTACCTAAGCACCAAAATGGTGGTGAGTAGTTAAATATTTCCTTGTGTATTTATTTTGGTTTTGCTAAAATCGTAAATAAAGCAGTATTTTTTTTATTGACATTGACTTTTAGTTTAGTAAAAACTATTTCAATTGTTTAAACTGGTTTTGAACTAGCTTTGCATGAGTACCATTTGCGTTATTTTATATGCGAATTTAAAAATATTTTTTTAAATTTTAACCTCACAATTTGTTTTTTTTTAAATAATTTGTATGTGTGTTATTTGCATTATGAACTATGTTCGGATATAAATTTGCCTTGAAAAAGTGATTGGTGCCCGCCGCACTACCGTTAGTTTTGAATGTGCTCTAAGGTACAGCGTATAACTCAAATAGGTAGTAAGACAGGGTTGCCACTATTTTCTTATTACCAAATTCCCTGTGTTTTCCAGGTTTTCCAGAGGAAATTTTAATTTTTCCAGACACCTAATAGATATTATAAATATAATTATAGAGGCATTTAGTTTTGTTTTAAAGAAAATTTAAAAGTGAAGAGTGGTAGTTGTCATTGGAAGCATGTTTTATTGTGCAAGAGAAACACATGTTTAAGAATTATTTGGAAAAAGTATGAGAAATTAATGAAAAAAATTCTAGAAGAAAAAATTAGTTATATTTTTTGTCTACCCTAAATGGAATGAAAAAAAAAGGAAATACCAAAAATACGATTTTGAGTTTAAATGTGGTATCTAATTTTTTTTATAAAAATGTATTACTTTGTTTAGAAAACATGTTAACCAATCTTAATTATTGCTTATGTACTAAGGAGTGAACTTTATTAGCGGGGGTGAGTGGAGGAAGCCGAAAAGGCGCGGCATTTGCCGAACGAAAACGAGTCGTCTTAGTTGCACTCAGCACTTATCTCAAGCTGATGAGGTGCTGGCAAGCATAGTCATAATATGAGATGTGTTCCAATCAGACTGCTCAATTCTCCAGTTACAAATTTTAGTCTATATTATTCCTACTATTTTCAGCTTGCAAGCACTGTATTGCCCAATTTCACTAACAAATTCCAGTAAACTCTAGCTTTTTGGTGAAATTCCCTGTGTTTTCCCGGTTTTTTCCAGACACAAACAAATTCCCTGTCTTTTCCCGGTTTTCCCTGTTTTCCAGGTGCGTGGCAACCCTGTAAGACGCGGTGCTAAATATTACTCTAAGGTACAAAAAGGTTTGGGACCTCTGGTGTAAGTAAATAAAAGATACATTTTTTAATAATAAAAATGTATTTATCATTTATGGGTTGGTAAGCTTACTCCTAGCCTAAAATTACAAAAGCCTATTAGTTTTTAAAACAAGTGAGGTTTGCACATAAACCAAGAGGGTACTAAGAAGCAATCAGGATAAACACACGTGTGAAATCCAAATTATGTGAAGTTTTTTTAACACTTCGTCTTACTACCCATTTGGGTTATTCACTTATTTGAAGTTTACTACAAGTAGAGCCAAAGGTGATTATATACTTTAGCTTGTTTTAAATTCCTGAAAACTCAGAAATAAATTAATTCCTTGAAAACTTAAGTACAAGTGAGTCAACCAGGAATGTGGCATCGGAAGCAATTTTGGGCACAGTCTGTAAAAATGTAGAGACTGACTTCAGCTTCAAAATAAAAACTTATAATATTTATAACAATATATGGTGGCCACATCATTTTAATTATATAATTTCTTTTTATTCTTTAGGACCAATATTTGTAATATGGATTGATAAATTTATTTAAATAAATACATCCACAATGTCAAAGAAGGTTCCCATGAATTCATTTGTATTTGAGCATTTACTGCAGTAAATTTGTTATTGCTAATTAATATACTTTAGCCATTTATAAAGGATTCAGAATCAGCCAGTAAAGAGAAGCTGAAGTTGAAGTCTTGGCGTACAAACTTCAGAGCCCTAGAATCAACACTACAAAGCAGTCACCCCTCTAAACGTGACGTGTAATCTTTACTGGTCATTAATACATCTCACAGAAAAGATAAACTGGATATTCAACTCAAAATTCATAGATTTAAAGATATTTAGTTAAAAGTTTAATTTGAAATTCAACTTATCTAAATAAAACCACAATGTAGGCCTACTCACAATTGTGGGAGCATATTGTTATGAGTGATGTCCTCAAGTAGTCATAACATATTCCACAGCGCAATAGATCATCCAGGGCCTGAAATCAATTGAAATAAAATGAAGCTTAACATCTTCAGAAAACATTTGTGTGTAGGTCAGTTGCTGGTTGTGTATATAAGCACAAATGCACACAAACACCTAATATTTTTATTACAATTGTATACTATTTTCAGAAACAGGGGCTCTCAGGAAGATGAAAAAGAAATCCTTGGAATATAAGTTTGTGGTAGTTGTAATTAAACATCAACTGTGAATTATAAAATATACCGTACATTCACTAAAATAATTTTGTTTGAGAGCTATCTAAATTGAAGTTAAGAAATAAAATTAATGAATAAGCTAAATTAGGCTTATATGATTGTGCATTATTTTTGAGGCACAACATTACTGTAGTGCACAGTGTAATTTAATTTTTCCTGAACTTCAGCATGTTAAGGTGTGTTTACACTAAGTAACAAGTTTTTAAAACTTTGTGTTGTATAACAATGTTTTACAACTTGTTAAAAAATCAAATGGAAAATTAAATAAAACATCGATGTCTTATACTATTTTGTCTTGTTTTATAACAAGTTATAAGTTTCCCACCCATTGTCGGCAATAATCAAAGAAAAATATGTAACTTTTGTTTTCCAACATGTTGCAGTGTTACGGGACTGTTTATACTATGTAGCTAACAAGTTGACTAGAAAGCGTATAGCCCAAATGGGTAGTAAGATACGGTGCTAGAAAAAAAAAGTTGACTAAACTGTTCCTTCCATTCTGTATCTGGAGCCAGCCTTTCAGTTTTCTTCTATTTACTGAATTACCAATCCAATCAATTAGGTACTCAAAGTCCTAGATTGCCATTCGAAGAAAGTTCCTAAAACTGCCATCAGTTCTGAGTTTCACAGCCAACAGATCATGGTCATCACACTGAAGATCAGTCAAAAGGTCACTTGCACAGTATTCATCTCTCGCAAGTAGAGATGGTCAAAACCATCTTTTGGCCCTTATTCGGCACAACACTATACAAACCGTGACTGCAAGGAGAAAAATCCTCCTCAAAAGCTAAAATTCTGACTAGATAAAACATGCTATAATTTGTTAAGACAGTTTTAAGTCATTTTTGTCAATGTTTTACAACATTTTTTGTTACATAGTGTAAACGAACCTGGACCCTGTTGGCAGTCATGTTAATTTGAGGAAACAAACCACTGTTGGCAAACATGTTAATTCGATGATTTGGTGATTCTGACAGTACAGCTTGTAAAACTTCTCCATTAGATGCATCCAACTTCATGGTTCAGACAAAGGCTCCTAAAGTTGCAGGCATAGCAGCAGGTGCTTTTTTGTTTAGTCAAATTCACAACTTCCGAAAGTAGGGAGACTGACATTTCAACCAAGTACAGATATGCTGGTATCGCTCCGACCTCTCTAGAAGTGGAGGTGAAAGTGATGGTTTTTTAGGAATGTTGGGGACAGCGGCAACCAACGTAAAATACATTATTGTGTGTGTGACTTTTGAACAGATTCTTGCAGTAATACCAATACCATAGATAAGAAATGTCAAGAATAAGAAATAATAGAAATTTTTAATCCGCTGGTGAAGTCTATGCATATGAACAGTGAAATCTAATTTAGTTACTTTTAAGTGTTTTTAATAAGGACCAGGGAAAAAAAATTATTTGGAAAAAACTTTTGAACTGGCCTGATAGAGTAATAATCAGATTTATAAGTTACGAGTGACCTGGCGGTCTAGGGGTAAGGTGTCAGACTTCTGTGCTGGCGGCCGGGGTTCAATCCTCGGTCCCGGCACAGATTTATCTGATTACCAAACCCTTCCTTCACCTCTGACAAGACTTCTTGTGAATGTGGGGAATGCCAGGCCTCCACCGTGGTTCGGATTCCACGTTAAACTGTAGGTCCTCCATTTCATCTCACAATCCCCCTACCATTACACATTAGCGTAAGTGCGTACAACCCGAACGGGTAGTAAGACGCGGTGCTAATAATAATAATAATAATATAAGTTACGTGTTTCAGAATGTTTTGAATAGGTACCCATTTGTTTACAATATATTGGTTTTTTTAATAGATTATAAAGGTGTTCTGGTCTATAAATTTCTGCTGTGTCCCTCGCATGACATTGATACAGTAAATATTATATTATATAAAAACAATTGAATACTTTATTCACTTAGTTTTGCAATGTGTAGATCAAACATTTACCATTTCATAATTAATGACACTAGGCCTCTATATATTTTTTCCTCATAAACTCACGGTTTCCTTAAAATCATTTACTGTGTCACAAGGCATGTTGTTTTTTTGTCCCACTTGTGACAATAGTTTAAAGATCAATAATTTCATATCTGAACTGAGAAATATAATTTTCTCAAAGGTAATTGGTGCAGCTATGAGTGGACAATTGTTATCATCCGATAATGACAGCCTATAACTTATATTATATGAGATATTTACTCTCAAAATTATATAAATGTAGTGCATGGGTCCCACCTGGGATGATGGAATATACCCCTACACTAACCATGGTTTGGTGCATATAGATTCAAATATACCTTCAAATTATATTAGAACTAGGCCTAATAGGCCTGTGCACATGTCTAGTTAAACCAAAATCAAAAAATCATGTTTTTTTTCAGTAAAATAATGATAAAACACATTGTAGGCCGACATACTGTCTCATCATATTATAGTTTGGCCCTAATTTTTTTAAATATGTTGTCAGTAAGCACCAAGTAAAGCCTCGTCTACAGAGTCTGTAAGTTCCACATCTGTATTCCTAGTCCTTAAGTGTCCTTAGAAATGGGAATCACATCTACACAGTCTCTATCTTTAACCACGTGACCGTGACAGCCAATAAGAAAATCAGAGATTATATCCAATTAGGCCCAAGTTAAACCTCCTCAAAAGAAAATTGGTTAGAGCTAAGCTCGAGCAGACATCTGTGAGATAGAGGTTATTAAGAATACTAATGGGGTGTTTAACCTACCAAACCAACTCCACTCTTTCTGAGAGCTTTGTATGTTTAAGAAATTTTTTTTGAGATGCCAGGCTTATAGGGGTTTTTTAAATTCTCAGAAAAAAAATCTGAAATAGCTGTTTGTAAGCCTATAATTTAATTTATTATTTGTTTCCATAACAAAGGATTCTTTTGCTGCCATTGGTGCTTTCAATTCAATGGGCACGCACACACTTACTTTGCTGTCAGGCCTAGTTAGTATTCCTTAGGAGGAGGACCATATTTAAAGGAGGGGTTTACGGGATCAACCCCTCCGGCCCTCCCCCTCGAAAACATATGTTTATAAAAATAGCTGAATGAGGTAGAGAGGAGGGAAATGAACTCTTTTGATTGGTATGGTTTATTTATAGTATTTACAATAGGTCTTATGAATTATGCAAAACTAATATGCAAGTTACTTTCAAATTTTTTTTCTTTCCTTAAGATGTATTTTATACTGTATCGGTTAAATGCAAGGTCATTTCAAATATGTCCGAAATTAAACATGGTAATTTGTTTATTTATCAATGTGTTAGCTTAATTTTCTAGTGAAAACATAGACTAGAGTGTTGTTAATATTTAGTTTGAACATACTTATCACCAAAATTATGGACAGCAGACCCAAAATATGTAGAACCAATACAAATTAATGTGTAACTTTTTCAGTTCTGTAAAGCATATTTGTGTAAAAACTGAGTGATAGTATGTTTTATTATATGCATCAGCTATGTTGTAAAAATAGAACATAATTTGCATAATATAAAAATATATACCGGTACCTCACAACTCACACATATATAGTTTACTGGAAGAGAACTTAAGGTTTTTATCAGTTTAAGTTTTTTACAAAGTATAATAGTGGAATAAAATATTAATCCTTGTGCTGTAAAATATTTCTAGTTTATTATTTTTTTTGGGTCTATGTTGATGTCGTCGTCCACTCCATCCCCCCACCCCCCCTCCCCCGAACATAAATCCTGGATACAGAGTCAATACAAGGGCTAAGGACTTATGGATTAGGACTCTGTAGACAGTACAATCCAATCCAGCATTTTACTTTACTTTCTCAAGGACTTTGGCTTGTTTCGACCACCGACTTAATAATAATAAGCCTGTCGTGGCCGTCTGGATAACGGAAGTGTAAGGCCAAGAAAGAGATGGGAGATGTGGTGTCACGTGTGGGGTCCCTCAAGGTTCGGTAATTGGACCTTTACTTTTTCTTATTTATGTTAACGACATTTTCCAGGTAAATTTTCAAGGCCATTTACAACTATATGTAGATGATACAAGTTTATTTTATATTGGACCAAATTTTAAAACTATAGCAGAGGATATTCAAACAGACCTGAAACTGTTATACCATTGGTTAAGAGTCAATAAACTGTCGCTAAATCTTGAAAAGTCTAACTATATTATTTTTACTAGACCGGGAAACAAAGATAGAAAGAGTATAGATAATTACCAGATAAGCTTTGGGAATAACGTTCTGAAACAAGTAAGGAAAGCAAAATATCTCGGTCTGACCATTGACAGCTCACTATCCTGGAGCTCACATATAAACCATGTCACAAAAAAAATTAGGGGTCCAGTTGGGGTGCTCAAAAAACTCTCCTATAAATTCACTCCAAACGTGTTAAAGCCCATCTACTTTGCTCTGGTTAACTCGCACTTGTCCTACTTAAATGTAATCTGGGGTAATACTTTTAAAAGTCATTTAATACCACTAATAAGACTACAAAACACAGCACTAAAGAATATTTTTCAGCTGCCCAAAGGTGAAGAAGGCGACATTATGCTTAAAAGGTTGGGTATTTTGAAATTAACTGAAGCTATTTTTTTGGATACGGTTGTACTGGTATATAAACTTGAAAACAGCCTAACTATTAGTAACCTAAAAATTGGGGAACACAAAAAGGGGAATTACTCTACAAGAAGTAGAAATAATTATTTCCAGAAAAGAGTAAACACCACTACTTTTGGACTCTACTCAATAAAGATTAAGGGACTAAAATTTTTCAATAAAATACCACAAGAAATAAAGATGAAAAAACTTAATCTTTTTAAAAAAGAAGTTAAAAGATACATTCTGGAAAATAATGTTGGCCAGGTGATATGTGGGTGAAACGTTATTTGTAATTTTGTAGAAACTGATATTATAATGGGAGCAGAATGTGTATGTATCCTGTACTTTTTTTTTTATATTTTTTAAAGGTTTTGTTGTTGTTGTTGTATATTTTTATGTTTAATTGCAGTTTTACTATTATTGGGCTGAATGCATCTAAAATAATGTGGCCGGATGAGGACAAATAATTTATACCCTGTAATAGACCTCACTTTCCTAAATGTATGTAGCTAGTTACTGAATGAACCACGCCTACATTAGGATGTTTATATGCATACGAGCCGATCTTGGCTCTTTTTGTAAACAACTGCTGAATAAATAAAAAATAAAAAAAAATAACAGAGAGTGTGCAATTGAGAGGAGAAAAAGTGGTGGGAGGATAGAGGAAGATGGATGCATTTTACTAAACTGACCAGGCCCCAAGCTGGAAAAAGTTAATTGGCTGTATCCGAATAGTCTACTTCATGCGCCATTGACCCTTGACGTTCACTCAATAGTTGCATTGGCAATCAAGTGATCAAGTGTAGAACCGTCCGGATGGTCACAAAGTGTGTTGATGCACCCCTAATAAGCCCTTGAGACCAAGGGTGACATCTAGTAAACCTTGATATGCCGTCAATACGAAGTTTGACTGGCAACTGTTTAATTTTTCGTATGCTAGAGTAATGTGATCTGTGATGTGTAATAAAGTATTTTAACTATACCAGTACCAGTACTGCTTTTGTTGTAGTCTTTTTGAGTTGTGTTAGAAATGTCTAGAGAAAAAAAGCAGGAATGGATATTAAAACATATTCGTTTTCATTCTCTGCTGTTGGATGGCGTTTAAAATAGTTTCTAGGATCACTGGTAGGAAGCAGCACTGCGGTCTTAAGGTGGTGTAAAGGGTAGTTTGCCGTTTCAAAAAGTCTGTTGCAGTCTTTGATCTCAAGTGCGTGTAAAGTGTAAATTTATCAAGTCCGCATCAAGTCAAGTGTACTTGACTATTCGAATACAGCCTGTGATGATGATGATGACAATGAGATTACAATCCGTTATTGTGGAGTTTTACGCACCATATGGAGTCTGTAGACAGAGCTTAACAGACAACTTTTTTTTCTCCTCTAGACACATTTTGTATTTTTCCTGACGCTGGTAGCAATACACACAAAAAAATAAAGACCGTCTCTATATGAAACCATAAAAAAAAATATTTTAGACGATAGTAATATCAATTTTTAAAAACTTACTTTTAGTCCTGGAAACGATTTTGGCCATTTTATATCAAAATCACACATATTTTGTTGGTTTCAACAAGTAATTATTTTGAGTTGTTTATTAACACTTAAAAGAAACAACATTAAATAATAACCTAAATATAGTGAATTTTATCCGCCAAAATGTAACTAAACAGGCAACAAACCTAACACAATTTCTAAAAAAAAGTTTCAACTTTCAGTAAACAATTAATCTTATATGAAAACATCATTGATCTCCATAATGTAAAGTGGATGGACATATGTGGTTGAAATTTTCGAGCTGTCGTCTGGATACAATTGTGTAAGAGAGAGAAAAACTTTCGGGTATCTCTTTATCTAATCTATTCATTCAAGGCAATGGAGAATTTTGACATAATTTATTAATTTGATTGAATATATGAGATAAATCAATGTGTGATCAGTTAAATGAAATAAGCATGTTAGTAAAAGATTTGAAAACGATAGCAAATTTCTAAACTGGTGAATTTTTTCTTAAAATAAGTTGATGTAAGCTAATATATACGATGCTTTTTTGAAAGAAGATAGTTTGGAAGGCTCTATCTCGTACCAGAATCCTACCCTATAGTAGTATTTATGTAGGATAAAAGATAATCCAGAAGTGAATTTCTACTTCCGGTCTAAATGGCCGTTCATCCTACCAAAATACTTATATATGATAGTATTCTGGTACAGAATAAAGCCTTTCAAATTGGGATTCTTACTAAAATCAGGGTTTAGTAGATTACGTACTTTCTACAAGCTTATAACCTAAATTATCGTTTGAACGTAAGACTTCTATACAAAGTATGTCATTCAAACAAATGTAATGTACCGGTAGTTTTAGCTACCCTTGTTTAATTATAGTTATCGAACTTTCAACTTAATTTTGTTTCTGAAAACAATATACAAGATTTGAGACAACTTAAAAAATATTGTAATATAATATAAAAATACTTTCCAAAAGCCTATAACTTAAGTTATCGTTTGAACATATGGCAAAAGTTATGAATGTTAGGAAATGTGTTAAGAAGTGACTGTATACACTGGGTTATTCGCCGCAGGTGTGGAGGTCACAGTGGGTGTAGACCAGCTCAGGGCAAACTATGGCCCACGGGCTGCATGCAGCGCGCCACGTATGTGTATGTAGCCCACCAAGCTATCTATCTATGAATATATATATATAATTTTAGAAACAAAGGTTACATTTTGAATATAGTCCTAGAAACAAAAGTCTCCTGTCGGGCAAAATACCTATCCCATGTTTGTATTCTATTGCTTGAGACCAAAGAGTTGTCAACCCTGATCACTCCAATAGCTCCACACATAAGAATGTAATCAATACAAAAAAGGCTTTGGAGTAGTCCAGGAATCCGAAGTTTACACTCTGTTGAAACTCTCTTTCTTCCTGCGTAATCCATCACATGTTGACTATGTGGTATCTAGTCCCCCTACCTTTAAAATTTGAAGTGTGGATAATAAATTACAGATCTCACCAAAATATTACTAACACTTAGTTAAATTCAATAACATGTATTTATTGTTGGCCTTTTTTGCTAGTTAGTATGCTCAGTCAGTAGATTTAAATAATACGCACTATCTTCGGACCTCAAACATAGGACTACTGGGTGATATGATTACCTTACAACATTCGTGAACTTATAAATGTTGATTGGAAGGGACAAAGTAAAAGAATAAGTAACAAGTTTAACAAAGTAATTTATTAATATTCAAACAAATAAATAGGAAGTACTGTACATAGAATTATAGGTATAAATTATTCAAGCCTGATAATATAGATGGTTACTGTAATATAAATAGCTCGACAGAGGTGTGAAGCATCTAGGTACACCCTATAACCCACACATGTAGGTCATAAGTGTAAATAAGAAAGTTTGTAACTCGTTAAAGCAGGACAATTACTAAGTCATCAAAATGGATGAAAGGGAGCAACTCTAAGGCAATATCATTAAGTGGCGGTAATCAAATCAAATTACAAAATTATTATAGATAATTCTACTCCACTCAGCTGACTGTGAGGCTTCCAACTAAAACGCATAATTTCAAATATAAAGAACTAATTTTTGAAAAACATTTTAATAGTAAATAAGGAACAATTTATATTATCGGTAATAGAATTCAATTTTTGGTAAAGTTAACAATTGTGTCAATTTAGCATTAAAACATTTATATATATATATATAATGCAATATAAAAATAATATAAGCATTATAATTTTAATTAAACAAATAGTATGGTAATAATAACTACAAGCTATAATATTTTATGATGACATATATAATACAATAATCTAAGTTTTAACAAACAACTAAAAAGAGTTAATATGGGAGAAAGTAGATAGTTTTTGGAATCTATTGTAGAATGTGCAGAAAGAAATAGGAAAAGAAAATGACCAAAAAGGAGATGAATAAAGGGTGCATTTACTACTATGGAAGGATGGGCGGGTGCATATAGGATTAGTTTTTTTTTATGTTGAGGAAGATTTCTGAGGGTATTGATGAGTATTTGATTTTCGAAATTTGTTTGTTCGTTTAATACTATTTTGTTATTTAGTAATGCAGTTTTAATAAATATATTTTCAGCTGTGTTCATAATAGTGCCTTTTTTGGTATTATAAATTAGTTTCTTACTATCTTCCATTGGAGTCGGTTGATGTCCAAACTGTTTGAGATGTTCAGAAAAATATGATTTGTTTCTATCATATCTAAAATCTGATATGTTCAGAGAACCTAGTTGAAATTTTTCCGCCAAATTTGCCAATATATACATACACTGTTACATCCACAGGTGAGTTGATATATGTCACTTTTCTCATATTTGTTAGTTTTATTTAAATTAGAGTTATTGATGTATTTTTTAATGTTGTTATTAGTGCTGAAGGCAATCTTTAATTTATGTTTTTTGGAAATGTTTGTGATCCTGTTAATTTTACTTCCAGTGTAGTTGAATTTGATCCATCTGGTCTTATTTTCTGAGTTAGTATTAAAATTGTTAAGAGTGGATTTGTTTATGAGTTGCGATTTTTGTTTTTGAATAATTCTGTAAACTAATGAGTGGGAGTAACCATTGGATACAGCTAGTTGTTTGGTGATAACCAGATCATTTTTTAAATTCTTTTTATTTAAAGGTATATGAAATAATCTGTATATAAGGCTGTTGAAAGCAGCTCTTTTATGGATTGTGGGATGATTAGAATTATTCGGGATGCTTGCATCAGTATGCGAGGGTTTTCTATAAATTTTGTATTCAAAATTGTTCAGCTTGTTTCTGAAGATGTTGATATCTAGGTAGTTTATACTATTGTTGATTTCGTGCTCTAGGGTGAATTTTAGTTTTGAATGGATATTATTGAAATTTTTAAATCAAATCAGGTAAAGGTGAGTTGGGATCTTGTTCATAAATTACAAGAATGTCATCAACATATCGACGGTAAAATTTGATGTTGATGAGCGTTTTTAAGTATGCTTAATATTTTGTCATCATTGTGCTGTAGGAAAATTTCCGACATAAGAACACAGCTGAAAATATATTTATTCAAACTGCATTACTAAGTAACAAAACAGTACTAAACGAACAAACAAATTTCGAAAATCAGATACTCATCAATACCCTCAGAAAACTTCCTCGGCATACCAAAATAAAAATAATAAAAATTAATCCTATATGCACCCACCCATCCTTCCATAGTAGTAAATGACCGGTTCGGACCAGTGTCGTGAAGATTTGCACCCTTTATTCAACTCCTTTTTGGTCATTTTCTACTACTTCCTGCACATTCTACAATAGATTCCAAAAACTATCTATCTACTATCTCTCTCATATTAACTTTGTAGTTCAATAATTTTAGATGGTTTTTTCTCACTTTATATATACACACGTCAATTTTAATTTCAACACAGTTTCCTTTCTCAAACAACTTGGAACACTCAACCACACATCTTTAACTCTGGTAAATATGCTATTTCATTATCATTAACTCTTGTTATTACACTTATGAACCTCCATTAAACTTTCAGGTTATATAACATTGGCTAACGCAGTGTGGTTCAGCCGTAATTTTATTTTGATTTTGTTCTTTTTTCATTATACCTGATGATGATGATGATTATTATTATTATGATTATGATGATGGTGCTGCATCGAAACATGAAGAGGCTCAATACGTTGCATGGATTGCGGTAATCAAATTAACAAGGGATTACAGTTAAGGAATGAAATCAATTTTTACAATAACTTTTTTAATTTATTTATAAAAATCTTTATTTATAAATGATTTTGTTTTATTCCCATTTCAACACAAGCCAATTAATATATACATGTTTGGATACATCTTGTCATATCACTGTTTGAAAGTAATTTGATTCAAAAGTTAACAATTTTAAATTTTTTAATATGTTTAAAACTTAAATTATTGTATTAATTATTATGTCATCATAAGATATTATAACTTGTAAGGCCCTTAAGGTCCTTCTACCAAGATATTACAACCAGCAAACTTTCATGAAGGAGCTCAATTGCAGTGGTATCTCGTAATTGTCCGAGGAGAACCAGGTTAGCAGCCAAGGTCATCAATGGAAGAAGGCAAATTTTCCGTGCAGGAATGAACGACAGGTTAAAGGGAAGAAAGAGAAAGGAGAAGAATGAAGGAGTGAGAAAAAAGAAGGAATAAAAAAGGAGGCGAAAGGAAAGATCTAGGATAGGTTTGTCCTGCACGTGGTACGTCATGCAAAGAAGCCTCCCCTTTTAAGTCGCCTCTTACGACGAGCAGGGGTTACTGCGGAACTATCTTAAATTTAGTCCCGCAGGGGGGCAGGAGGAAGATGAACCACCTCCTTGGCCGTTAGGTCCGCCAGTTCATTACCAGAGAAGACCGGAGTGGCAAGGCATTCAGCAGAACATGAACTTCGTGTTTAACAAAACCATTTGCAAAATTTTCTCTTGGATCATTTGCATGTGGGTACTTCAATAATACAATGGAGACAATTTAAACAAAGTAATCTTGAAACTCGTACAAATGAGGAGAGAACGGTAACAATTACGATATATAAAACACAACAATTTAAAAATGGCTTATAGTTTTGCCGTAAGAACGCTGTATTTAATGGGTAAGCCAAATTTAAAATCAGAACTTTCCTCGACAAAGGCACATCCCACGAAGACTCAAGACTTCAAGCCATACGTTTATATGCACTGTAATCCTGAGTTCACTAAAAGGCTTCTTATATTCTATAATCTGCTCTGCTTTCGCTTTCGGGAATTTAGGAAGGTCTAAATGGCATTGAGATAAGCGTACCTTCCAGGGTGCAACTCGACCTGGATAAGTAGTGATAGCTTTCGGAAGGACTATCCCACCCGTGTCGAAAACTGATAACATACCACATGCGGATCCCAAAGAACACGCAACAATTTAGTTTCGTACAAGACATGGTTGAAAGTGGAACACCGGGTGATAGAACACATTTTGTGGCATGCATGTTTAAAGTAATTGAAATATATTTTAATAATGCCTAAACCTTGGACTTAAAGAAGGATTGCCATATTTAACTTTTACTTTTGACCTGCGTCTTACTTGTTTTTCTCGCATAGAATGAAAGGCCTTTTAATTGTTTGTTTTTTTACCATATTCCTTTTTTTTCTTTCCAGTTGTGAAAATCTAACAAGTTATAGGCCAAGGAAACTTTGCTAGTAAAAATTAAAGAGCAAAAACTTAATAAATAAAACTGGACGTGTATAAACAGGCTTGGTGAAAATCTGTATGAGTGTGTTGTGAAGTTATAGTAAAAATAAACGGTAAAAAATAAATAAAACTTAAGTGTAATCTATGCGCGTGAGTAGTGAATCAAAGTAACAAACATGGCTAATAATGACGGAAGTTCTGATAATGTCTCTCACATTGAGAAACTAACTGATAACGCCAGCTTTCAGGTATGAAAATTCCATCTAATTGTTTTATTTAAATTAAATAATATCTACGATGTTGTGGTTGGCACAATAAAACTTGAAGATTTATCTGATGACGTGGCATAAAGTAAACATGGATTAGAAAGGACGAAAGTGCTCAGAAATCAATTATTACAACTGAGATGGGTTGGATCTACCTGAACATCAAAGTCAGGATAGAAGTGTCTATCAAAATAGTAAGCTCGCAATAAAGTGGGAGGGGATATTCACCACGTGTTAGCACCCTTGTGGGGCACACGCTTCATTGATTGAGTTGTGAAAATCTAACAAGTTATAGGCCAAGGAAACTTTGCTAGTAAAAATTAAAGAGCAAAAACTTAATAAATAAAACTGGTGTGTATAAACAGGCTTGGTGAAAATTTGTATGCGTGTGTTGTGAAGCTATAGTAAAAATAAACGGTAAAAACGCAATAAATAAAACTTAAGTGTAATCTATGCGCGTGAGTAGTGAATCAAAGTAGCAAACATGGCTAATAATGATGGAAGTTCTGATAATGTCTCTCAGATTCAGAAACTAACTGATAACTCCAGCTTTCAGGTATGGAAATTCCATCTAATTGTTTTATTTAAATTAAATGATATCTATACGATGTTGTGGTTGGCACAATAAAACTTGAAGATGTAGCTGGTGAAGTGGCATAAAGTAAACATGGATTAAAAAGGACGGAAGTGCTCAGAAATCAATTATTACAACTGAGATGGGTTGGCTCTACTTGAACATCAAAGTTAGGATAGACGTGTCTATCAAAATAGTAAGCTCGCGATAAAGTGGGAGGGGATATTCACCACGTGTTAGCACCCTTGTGGGGCAGACGCTTCATTGATTGACTACGAAAGTAAAGAGAGTGTGAGTGGAAAGTGGTCACTGTCATAGAGTTCAGATTTGACCTCTCAATAGAAGAGATCAACGACACTGGGGCTACAAAACGCCAAATCAATGGTAGAAGATACTCCATTAAACGTGTAAAAATGCGTATTTGCCCCAGTGTTCAATAACATTGGATACCTCGAAACTTGTACATCCCTTTGTATTCAGCCAACGGGAGTTTGTAAAAGAAGATCCCCACACCACCTTGTGCGAGCAAAAATCCCCCAATATGATATATGGGTGGGAAGTTGTATTAGAGAACCTCTAAGCCTCTCGGTAATATGTTTATTCAGGGGGAGGTAGAAACAACTTACTCTCACTTCCACAGAAATAAAGACTCGAATAGCGATCACTTGGAGATTAGACACGATATTGATAAATTAATTGCATCAATTGCTTTGTATGAGTATAGACACACCTCTACGTGCTCGATCAAAGAATGAATTGTTCCACAACGTATCGTACTATTAGCAGGCTGGAAGTTGGTCTCCTGCGAACCTAAATTTGAAGGATGCAGGGGGGG
>CABFOW010002374.1:50986-69278 GCA_902141385.1 Timema californicum
ATAGACGATTTTCTATTGTCCGTATTTTACTGTAATGGAAAGAGTATTTTATTTTATTTACGTTGAACGTTTCAAAAACATATTTAGACAAAAAAGTTAATTTATTTTGAATATATATTTTATTATGTCCATAGATTTTTTTGATCAAATAATATGAGATGGAGGCAAATTAATTTTATACAAAATTGGCCAATATTTACATTAAAGAATATTTTAACAAACGGTAGTCAACATCATTAGATTTAGGCCTTAGTAAGAGTGTAATAATCACTCTAGTGGTTTTAGGGATTAGGAAGGTTATATTTAGAAGAAGTGTACACATATTTGCGTGGAGGTATAGTGGAAATTTTTTAAAAAAAACACCCTCAGTACATCCGATCGAGATTCGGACCTCAATCTACCCGTCATCGGCAGTCTAGTATACTGCGAGAGTGGAGCCTTAGACTATGCGGCCACGGAACGGATAGTTTGTCTATTAAATCAGTTGTCAGAACTACGCCAAATTGTCCTAAAGAAAGTTTGACTAATGTTTTTCCCTACCAGCAATTGCATCAACATTAACCCTAACATTAGAAATTAATTATCTATAAGTTGGTTCTTTACTGAAATTTTCCTTTATCTAGTTATTGAATTGAGAGTCAATCTAATAATCCACGCGCAATCTTAGGAGTTTCGAGATATTATCAAATTTCGAGTGAGTAGACCCCTCGAAATATATCGCTCGAGTTCAATAAGCGTGGTTTTGGTTTCGAATAGTTGGTAAGCACCAAATGGGAGACTCTAGGAGATGGGAAGAACTCGAGATGCTAAAAAATATACACAGGAATACGCCTTCTGGCATCGGGGCGTTGTGTTTTTTCCAGTGATTAAGTTAGAATAAGTCACTAATAGCTTAAAACAAACACAAATTAGGAAAATCTAATAAGATATATAAAAGCAATTAGACCGACTGTGTTTGTCTAGTTCAGGGATGGACAAATTACGGCCCTCCGATGTGTTCAATCCGGCCCGCGGTATAAATAATTTAAATGTGTTGCGTCATGTTCCGTTCTGAAAGTTCAGTCCCAGTTTCACTCATCTCACTCTTCATAAAATAAATATTCTGAACTTATTTAAAAACATAAGATTAAGCCACTAAATTATTTATTATTGTTATACATTCTCAGTGTATTTAAACTTATTCATTTCAGTCTATTATGTGTGTTTATCATAGTTTTAAAGAATAATTTTGAAGACAAATTAATGAATAGTTGATAAAATAATAATTATAATAAAATATTTATTAATTTGGCACGCCAAAAAGATTTATATTAAATTTGACCCTCTTATAAGTAAGTTTGCACATCCCTGGTCTAGTTACTAAGTAGTGATTTGTTGATACGCCATTTTGTATTTGTTTTCCCCATTTATTTAGTAAAACACTCACTGCAGAGAAACAAACATAATGGGCATTGCCTAAGGCTCTTTTTGTGGATAAGTAAACATACAGTATTCATTAATTATTCCTCCGCAATGTTTGCGACATTTATGAGCTTCTAATAGTGATTTAAGCTACACATATTTCAAGTATGATATTAAGTACAGTTTTATTTTCATAGGAAGCCCTTTATTTGAAAACTGGTAACTTATGTTGCCACAATGGCATAAATAAAAATATTACAATTATAATGTATATTCTTGGTCAATTTGGATCATAATTTAAGGATAATTTTTTTTGTACAGTAATCTTAAAGGAAGCTTTTAATAACTTTTTAAATGAACTTCTTACTTAATAAATCAAATAAAACATTTGTATACAGGTTGATTCGTAATTGTATACTATAAAGAGGTTCAATGAAGTCTACACAGTAAAATAAACTAAAAGTCTCGCAACAACATATTGTCGAGACCGCTTCTTTATTGAGAGACTGACAGGAACAGGTCAGACAGAGACTACCATTATCTCGTGGAGTTTTTTTATTGACCTGGTTAGTGGAAAATTGTACGTTCATAGGAGCTGTTCGCCATTGCATTCAAAACACAGTGCAGCCCTACGGTCGGGTTCATTGGTAGATGTGCGGCATATACCGGATCGTATTTCCAGCAGCCACAATAACATTCAACAGATGTTCTCTCGTGCTGTGCCGTTGGGAGAACACAATTCCCAGCGTATGACCCCACAACCAGAAGTCGCAAAGAGTGAGATCGCGCTGGCCATGCGACAGGCCCGCCGCGTCCAATCTATTGCCTGAGATGGCGTCCCACTGCACGGCCTCAATGTGCAGGAGTTCCATCCTGAGGCAGTTTCAAGTTCAGCCACGTTGCCAGCGAAACGTCCTCCAGTAGTTGGGAGAGAACTATCTGCAGAAAAAGTAAGTAGATTTCAACTTGTGGTCCTGCAGGCATTTCATTCAGTCTAAGTAGAAGATCACCCACAAACGTTGATGGAGAATTGATATTGCGAATGGACCTTCAGGACGGCATTTGGATCAATGTCAGCTCAATTTGCTGGTTACGGAGATTAATACTGCCATTTCTGGTGAATGTTGTTTAATCTATTGCCAGTGCTCCTCTGAGGGAATGTGGATATGTGGCGTGGTAGTGCAGCAGCCACTTACTTGCAGGATGTCCTAAAGCATTAGAAACCAAGAGAAGGATTCGACTCCTGCATGGGTTGCAAATGGAATGGGGTAAAGTAATTGGCCATGTACCGTTCTCTGCCCAGACCTATAAAGGAAGCTTTTAATAACTTTTTAAATGAACTTCTTACTTAATAAATCAAATAAAACATTTGTATACAGGTTGATTCGTAATTGTATACTATAAAGAGGTTCAATGAAGTCTACACAGTAAAATAAACTAAAAGTCTCGCAACAACATATTGTCGAGACCGCTTCTTTATTGAGAGACTGACAGGAACAGGTCAGACAGAGACTACCATTATCTCGTGGAGTTTTTTTATTGACCTGGTTAGTGGAAAATTGTACGTTCATAGGAGCTGTTCGCCATTGCATTCAAAACACAGTGCAGCCCTACGGTCGGGTTCATTGGTAGATGTGCGGCATATACCGGATCGTATTTCCAGCAGCCACAATAACATTCAACAGATGTTCTCTCGTGCTGTGCCGTTGGGAGAACACAATTCCCAGCGTATGACCCCACAACCAGAAGTCGCAAAGAGTGAGATCGCGCTGGCCATGCGACAGGCCCGCCGCGTCCAATCTATTGCCTGAGATGGCGTCCCACTGCACGGCCTCAATGTGCAGGAGTTCCATCCTGAGGCAGTTTCAAGTTCAGCCACGTTGCCAGCGAAACGTCCTCCAGTAGTTGGGAGAGAACTATCTGCAGAAAAAGTAAGTAGATTTCAACTTGTGGTCCTGCAGGCATTTCATTCAGTCTAAGTAGAAGATCACCCACAAACGTTGATGGAGAATTGATATTGCGAATGGACCTTCAGGACGGCATTTGGATCAATGTCAGCTCAATTTGCTGGTTACGGAGATTAATACTGCCATTTCTGGTGAATGTTGTTTAATCTATTGCCAGTGCTCCTCTGAGGGAATGTGGATATGTGGCGTGGTAGTGCAGCAGCCACTTACTTGCAGGATGTCCTAAAGCATTAGAAACCAAGAGAAGGATTCGACTCCTGCATGGGTTGCAAATGGAATGGGGTAAAGTAATTGGCCATGTACCGTTCTCTGCCCAGACCTATAGGCATTTGGATCTATGTCAGCTCAATTTTCTGGTTACGGAGATTAATACTGCCATTTCTGGTGAATGTTGTTTAATCTATTGCCAGTGCTCTTCTGAGGGAATGTGGATATGTGGCTTGGTAGTGCGGCAGCCACTAGCAGGATGTCCTAAAGCATTAGAAACCAAGAGATGGATTCAACTCCTGTATGGGTTGCAAATGGAAGGGGTAAAGTAATTGGTCATGTACCGTTCTCTGCCCGGACCTATGTGACAGACGTGCGGCTAAACGCCATGTACTTGAATCCGGTGAGCGTGCCACAGAGTGCGGAACTGCCTCTTCCACTGCAATGGTTCTGCCACGTCACGGCATACCAACGTTGACCATCACAGTTGCAAAGCAATCGGTTTTCCTCAGGCGACGATTCAGTGCCACAAAATGTCCTTGGATTTGGGTGTCGTCGGATAGGAAAACGTGCATTATTCATACGAGAAGCGACAACGGAATGTTGTTGTTCGTCGCCGTAAATAAGAATAATATAGGTCAGTTCCTCATTTGTGTATTGGTACACCATATTACTGGTTACTTTCAATCACAGCAAGCAACTGAATGTGACGGTCCATGTCTCCGGCACGGCGAATCACGCATGCTTAGTGTTACTCCGCAATATTGACATATTTCGATAACGAAGTGGTCCTGGAAAATGTTATGAGACTTTTAGTTTCTTTTTAAGTGCAGATTCCACTGCACCACGTATACAGTTACGAATCATTCTATATAATGCAAAGTTTTAATGGATGTTAATCAATGTTGGTAGTCGGAAGTGGGCTTCTTATAAAAATCAGGGTGCACAAGTACTTTCGAGCTTTACTTACACATGTGATTTTTTTTCATCGCCGCGTCTTACTACATATTCAGGCTATACGCATACATGATAATTACTCTAATGAGGTATTAATGAGGGAGAAAGTGTGTGAGAGTTAATCTAACTGCATTTGCGTAAAAAGAGAGTGGAAAACCATTTTAGAAAAAAAACACTCTCAGTAGATCTAACTGGGATGCGAGCCCCGATTTTTCTGTCATCGGCAGTCTAGTCCAACACAATAGTGACGCCTTAGACCATGCGGTCACCGAAGCATATATATATATATATATATATATTCTTTTTACCTAATATTGATTTTTAATGTCCACTTTCTGGTGAACCAAGCTATAAAAGCACACTCACAATTACTTTGTTTTTGTTAATGTCAAGAATCAAACACGTGTCTCTTAACTTAGGCGGACGAGCTACCGAATGAGATTAGTTGATTACACGTAAAGAAAAGAAACCAATAATTTAAAACTATCAATTTATTTCCATATTTTACTTGAAAACACAAGTTACAGTTTGGTTTGGCCCGTAATTGGGGAAATACTCGAGTTTACCTTCGAACGTTAGAGCTTTTTTAAGAAAACTTTTTTTTTCTTCAGAAAATCAAGTATAGAAAAAATATTCTAATAAAGAACGATTAATCTCGAGATTTTGAATGAAATGTACCTTTACATTATATGTGGCACCGACTTCTAAAAAGTAAATTTTTTGTATGTTGTTTTTGGTGAAGTATGTTAAACTTAATCAGAGTTTTAGAACACATAAACAAACCAAAAAAACTATTATATAATTAAGATAAGGTAGTTATTATGTACTAGACTAAATAAAATCAAGATATTTTGAAAAGTTTAATTAACTTTGAAACCCATTTTAAGAATTGCTTTTATATATTAAACTGTAACCCTCCCGATTCATAAAACAACTAGCGTTATTTGTTCATAATACTATTACTAGAACGGGCAATAAGACGCGGTTCTTTAATAAAAAAAATTGTTGAAACGTAGATATTCCATTTTAGTTCTTGAAACTTGAGATTTTGACGCAAATTAGTTTATAAAACTTAATCCCAATATGTATCGACATGTTTAATCCGACTTTGAACACACTTTTAAAAAAAAATTGTCCAGTCCCTAAGCGTTTTACTTTCCCCATTGTAATTTTTAACTGCTCTAATTGTCTTAAAGCCCTTAGTATTTATTTTATTTCCATAATATGTTCACTCGAAATCTTCAGTTTTCTTGTTACGACAAGCAAATTAGTCCTAATAAAAGTGTAACGATGCTATATCGTGGGAACTGGTAGGCCATTTACCTCGACCAATTCAGGTGTTAAGAAAATAGTTGATCCAAGCAATCGTGAATACTGACGCGCAGCGGAGTCGTCTCGTGGGAAATAAGTCATTCAGGAACTCTTCTTAATAAGCGCACGAAGCTCTTGAGAGAATTTGAATCATTTCATTCATTTAATAGATTCAACCATCCTTTTTTTAAACACTGCATTCTAGGCCTACTATACATCAATGGTTTTAAGCCTTTAAATTACATTATAGAGTAGGGAAAAGTAAGGTAGAAATTAGAAGAAATGCACTAGAATTGTTATGGAGGAACATTGGGAACACATTAAGGTAATTCATTTGAGCGTCACAATTTCGCTGTAAATTTTTAACATGTGAATAATTATAAGCTATAAATAGTGATTTAATGATTTCGAATAGTTACAGTTCACAAGTTATAAGGGATCAAACTGTCATTTTTTATGCTTTTTCCATACCATTGTTAAGGTAAAGTAGTATGGGCCTGAAATTCAGTATAACTAGACATTCATATGAGTTGTAAAAAATATAATAATAATACTATAATTATTTCAAAGAAATATTAACAGTATTTATATTTTATTATTATTAATAATAATGGTAAAATAATTCATGTGTGGAGCTGATATATTCAATAACTAGACATTCATATGAAATTTCTATATTATTAATAATAATATCAATATTTCATGTTTCATTTATAATATTTCATATTTATATTATTATAATATTATTTTTAACAATAATAATAATAATATTTCACTCTATATTTCATATGAATGATTGGTTAATGAATGTATCAGCTCCACACATTACTACTTTACCATAACAATGGTATGCAAAAAGCATCAAATATCTAGTTGGACCCCTTATAACTCGTGAACTGAAATTATTTGATATAATTGAATCACTATTATAGTTATAATGATACTTCTTGCTAAAATTATGCAATACAATATTGGCGGTCGAACGATCTTAAGGAAAAATAACCTCTTTACACCCGGCCGGCATTCAAACCCACTGGCAAACCAGACCAGACGAGCTTTACGCTTAGTACGCGTGTCCACCAATACGGCTTATCCAGCTTTAATATAACTTAGAGAAACAATATTAAAATGGTAAATTGTATTTAAATGTCACATAGTTCGTTTGACACGAGTAAAGAGAATGGGTTGCGTCGACGATATCCTTTTAATATCAGCGTGTTCTGGTAGAAGTATTCACATTGAGTATGTTGCGCGCTAGCATTACCCGAGTGAAACATCAATTTGTAGGCGTGAACGCGTGATGAAAGACCACTTTCAACTAAACTTGGAACCAGAGTGGATGAACGCAACGCAACGCACAGCTTATCCATCAGCCGATGCATCGACCAATTCAGGTGTTAAGAAAATAGTTGATCCAAGCAATCGTGAATACTGACGCGCAGCGGAGTCGTCTCGTGGGAAATGAGTCAGGCAGGAACTCCTCTTTATCAACGCACGAAGCTCTTGAGAGAATTTGAAACATTTCATTCATTTAATAGATTCAACCATCCTTTTTTTTAACACTGCATCCTAGGCCTACTATGCATCAATGGTTTTAAGCCTTTAAATTACTTTGTAGAGTAGGGAAAAGTAAGGTAGAAATTAGAAGAAATGCACTAGAACTGTTATGGAGGAACATTGGTAACACATTAAGGTAATTCATTTGAGCGTTACAATTTCACTGTACATTTTTAACATGTGTATAATTATAAGCTATAATTAGTGATTTAATGATTTCGAATAGTTACAGTTCACAAGTTATAAGGGATCAAACTTTCATTTTTTATGCTTTTTCCATACCATTGTTAAGGTAAAGTAGTATGGACCTGAAATTCAGTATAACTAAACATTCATATGAGTTGTAAAGAATATAATAATTATAATATTAATAATATTATAATTATTTTAACGAAATATTAACAGTATTTATATATTTTTATTATTATTATTAATAATAATAATAATAATGGTAAGATAATTATTAATAATAATAATAATAAAATATCTAGTTGGACCCCTTATAACTCGTGAACTGAAATTATTTGAAATAATTGAATCGCTATTATAGTTATAATGATACTTCTTGCTAAAATTATGCAATACAATATTGGTGGTCGAACGATCTTAAGGGAAAATAACCTCTTTACACCCGGCCGGGATTCAAACCCACTGGCAAACCAGACCAGACGAGCTTTACGCTTAGTACGCGTGTCCGCCAATACGGCTTATCCAGCCTTAATATAACTTAGAGAAACAATATCAAAATGGTAAATTGTATTTAAATGTCACATAATTCGTTTGACACGAGTAAAGAGAATGGGTTGCGTCGACGATATCCTTTAAATATCGGCGTGTTCTGGTGGAAGTATTCACATCGAGTACGTTGCGCGCTAGCATTACCCGAGTGAAACATCAATTTGGAGGCGTCAACGCATGATGAAAGACCACTTTCAACTAAACTTGGAACCAGAGTGGATGAACGCAACGCAACGCACAGCTTATCCATCAGCCGATGCTGTGATGTGAGTGAGCGAGGCTCGACCTGCCGCAGACACACACACACACATATATATATATATATATATATATATATATACATAGATGGATACATACATATATATATACATAGATGGATACATACATACATAAATACAGTAACCCTATGACTTCTTTGGTGCTGACTGACAGCTTTGAATAGTTACCAGACCAAATTATGTATCCCTACGCAGAACCATATGATCCGCAAAAACATATATTTAGCAGCTGTCACTTTTGACAGTAAAAATTTAGCTATATTCCTAAATGTTGACTGTCAGAAGTCAGCACCAAAGAAGCTATGTGGCTACTGTACATAGATATATACATATATACATACATTCATACATATATACATACATAAGTACGTACATACATACATACATACATACATACATACATACATACATACATACATAAATATATACCTAAATACATACATACATAATCACGCCATTCCCTTACGGGATAGGCAAAAAATTGTGCCTATACCTAAAAAACCACTCCTTATTAAATCCTGATCACTAACTTTCTCTGCACTTCCTTCCTTGCCTACTCCCTTCGCTTCAACAACAAACATCGAGTCATACATGCTCTTTTATTCTTATAACTCTTAATGTTTCTCTTTTCCACACATTCGTGTGAACATATCCTATCTAAATCTATGAGGGTTATCATGTGTTTTACCTCGACCCACTCAAATGTACTTGTTTCCACACAAAAACTAGCTACGCATTAAAAACTGTAGTTTGCACTAGATACATATCTTGTGAAAGTGAACACTATTTTATTATTATATTAATATTTAGAACCGCGTCTTACTACCCGTTCGGGTTATACGCTTTAAGTACTAATTACGCTAATGGATTAGGAACAGGGAAGGTTGAATTAGAGGAAGTGAACCCGCATTTGCGTGGAGGGGGAGTGGAAAACCGTTTAGGAAAAACCACCCCCCAGTTCACCCGACCGAGATTCGAACCTTGATCTCCCAGTCCTCAGCAGTCGAGCTCAACACGACTAGCGCGTTAGCCAACTACGCCACCGAGGCGGGTCTATTTTATTATTAAAGAAATAATATGTTGGGGGGTGGGGCAGTGGGGGGGAATAAAGTTTGTATTTTCTTAGTAGTTCTTTAAATTATTATGCATATAAAAGTTTCACCACTGAACAAAAGTATGAGTCATCATTATTTTTGTCAATTCTTATTATTTACTCCTAAAGCATATTCATTTTCATTAAATGTTGTTATTTAAATATTTTAGCCTTTTTTTTATATTTACAAGCAAAAAAAACTATACACATACGATTATGGGTGTATTTGTTTGTGAGTAGTTTGCTCCTGATAACTTTTAAACCTAACGACATATTTTCGTCAAACTTGGAGCGCAAGATTTAAAATACCACACTGTTTTTTTGTTTTATTTTTATTCAGGCTATAATTTCTAAATGAGGTGAAGAATGCCTTAATGTTAACATATTAGTTGATCAAAGTATGTCTGTAGCTCAAAAAGTAGTAAAAATAGTTTTAGTAGTTGTATATTTTTATTTGTGCTATCAAATAATTAGAGTTATTTATTTGTTAAGACATCCACTCAACCCATTAAATACCCGAGAAAAGTTCAAATGTTCAAATTATGATAAAACAAACAAATTATTTACGTTACGTAAACACACAAACTCAAGTCTATATCTTTTAATACAGACTAGTCTGCTAGAGAGAGTGAGAAATCACGATTTATTTTGGTGCAGTTGAAGATTGGACTCGGCATGGTATTTAAGAACTCACAACATTTTCTCGATAGCAATAAATGAGATGAAAAAATGTCAGTTCACATCAAGGAATTTCTATAAAACTTAATTTGTTTGACGAGGTGGAAGCTAGGACGAATATGGATACACGATGTAAAATGTCAATCCACCGATTTTTTATAAGTAGACTATATTGTTTTATGAACATCAAGGTATTTAATGGCCTTATCTAAGTGCCAAAGATGAGAAGCATAGTTTTAGAAGAAGAGCATCAGCGTTAGCGTAGACAGAGTAGAGAGAGGATGGAAAAGGCAAAGTATAAATTACAGGTTCACCCCACTCCAAACTCCCCCACACCCTCCACCTTCACCCCATTTCCCCCTACACACTTTCACCTCATCTAACCGAGGCTCGAACCTTAACCTTGACTTCAACTGACGCCTTAGCCCAACCAGCACGTGCTGATATTATTTTTTATATTTTAGCTAACCAAACACCCTTGATTATATTTTCTATAAAATATAATCATTATAATCAAGGTAAAACTCAAACTAATACCAAAGACTAATTGATTTAAAACTAAAACCCACCAATCTCCACAGAAATCATCCAAAATCAGTAATAAGGTATAAGACACATAGTAAGAGTTTGATAAGAATAAACCTTTGGAGAATAAGAAACAAAAATTTTTGTGATCAACAATAATTATTAAACAATTTTACTCCATGTTACCTGATAGGTATTGATAAAATATCAAAGTGACTACTGCATAATTCCATGAATTGACGTATGTATACGTGCAAATATGTTATGTATAGTTTAAAAAATGTATTTATCAAATTAGATTCTCCCTACGAAAGTTGACATATATTTTTCATTCAGATTAATTTTTGCTATGTAGGGTTACTTAAAAAGTCACTAGGGTCGATCGAACCTTTATTATAGTGCCGGCCAACAGTCACAAGAATTATAACAGGTCAGCACTGAGAAGTACAAAAGTGCCTGACACGTAAGCATAACTACATAATAAAAATCATAACTAAACATTATTACACATACAGATAAATAGTTATTATTATTATTATTATTATTATTATTATTAGCACCGCGTCTTACTGCCCATTCGGGTTATACGCACTTACGTTAATGTGTAATGGTAGGGTGATTGTGAGATGAAATGGAGGACCTACAGTTTAACGTGGAATCCAAACCACGGTGGAGGCCTGGCATTCCCCACATTCACAAGAAGTGATTAATACACGTCTTGTCAGAGGTGGAGGAAGGGTTTGGTAATTAGATAAATCTGTGCCGGGACCGAGGATTGAACACTGGCCGCCAGCATAGAAGTCTGACACCTTACCCCTAGACCGTCAGGTCACCCAATAGTTAATAAAAGATTACATTAAGAAATAATAGTAGTAAAAATCAATAAGCGTTGATATAATTTTATTATTTTAAACTTAAAACACACAGTATTTAGTACAACGCAAATCTAAATATTTGAGGCAGAACATGTACTGAGTAAATTAATGATAAGGAGTTCCTTAAATAACTCTTTTGAATTTTGCTTTCCTTTTAAGATAAAAGTTGAATTCGACAAATCTATAATTAGCACCATGGATACAACGGCCTATAGGGCTGACCTAGCAATAGTCATTGAGAGATAGCAATTTTGGATTACGAGAAGCCCGATAGGGGCATGAATAACTACATGATCAAGGGCAAATTTACCCCCCAAAAATGATATTATTGAAAGAAAGAAAAAGGGTATCGCAATAAATTATATGTGAGAAGAGAGTTTGGAGCACTAAAAGGATTTCGAATTATGTCATAATCATAATAAATCCGGTTAAGAAAGAGTTTATTACAACAGGCAGCCAAATATTTACGTTGAACCTTTTTCCAACCTGAAAAAGTTTTTTTTTAGCACCGCATCTTAACTCCCCGTTCGGGTTATACACTTATATATTAAATATGTTGATGTTTTTAAGGGTTAGAAAGGTTATATTAAAGGAAGTGTATCCTTATTTCAGTGAAGGTAGAGTGGAAAACCATTTAGGTAAAACCGTCCTCATACACCGACTGAGATTCGAACCCGGTCATCGGCAGTCTAGTCTACTGCGAGAGTAACGCCTTAGACCATGCGGCCACCGAGGCGGGTGGACAGGAAAAGTTGCTTCTGATGTTTGTACTGAAGAAACTTATTTTCGAACTTTTATGTTATTAAAATCTTAATTATAGAATGTCCATAACGTCACTCCTCAAACGGTTGTTGATGGACTAGTTAGTCCTCCTCTGGTAAGATCACTGAAATAGTTAACATTTGTATCATGCCCAATTAAAAAAATTCAATGGATTAGCTATATTCCAAATGAAAAGGCCATTTGTAGTAAGCGTAACCATAAATGTGCACAACTGAATATTCTGAAATCATATCAGCTGTTGAATATCACTAATCACATCCACAAAATGTTCATATATTGTATGTTTTGCTCTATGACCCAAAACATTAGAAGAATGAACCACACATAATTTCAAATCAAGTAAATGACACGAGAAACAAACATCCCGCTCAGTAAACTAACTGAACTAAATCAGCAATACTGCACGTGGCTGTGTTGTTGACCGGCCTCAACGCAGTGTTGCCAAACTTCAGTATTCCGGCCTGTAACTAAAGAACGGCCGTGGCATATCCCGAACGGGTGGTAAAAGAGCGTTAACAAAATTAATAATCTAGAACATACACTTGACCTTGATTAAATTTATCTTGTTTACTTACTCACATTATAACATATATTTATTTATGACAAAAGTTCATTGCCGCACTTACAAAAGTATCCCACCCATCCTTAGCTTGAGCTAGTTCTATCCAGTCCACCTCATTACATCATATTACCCGCCTCGGTGACGTAGTTGGCTAACGCGTTTGTCGTGTTGAGCTCGACTGCTGAGGACAGGGGGATCGAGGTTTGAATCTCGGTCGGGTGAACTGGGGGTGGTTTCTCCTAAATGGTTTTCCCACTCTCCCTCCACGCAAATGCGGGTTCACTTCCTCTAATTCAACCTTCCCAATTCCTAATTCATTAAGCGTAATTAGTACTTAAAACGTATAACTCGAACGGGTAGTAAGACGCGGTGCAAAATAATAATACATCCTATTCTGACATTGAGCTAGTTCTATCCAGTCCACTTCATTACATCCTGTATCTTGAGCTAGCTACATCCATTATTATTATTATTATTATTATTAGCACCGCGTCTTACTACCCGTTCGGGTTATACGCACTTACGCTAATGTGTAATGGTAGGGTGATGGTGAGATGAAATGGAGGACCTACAGTTTAACGTGGAATCCGAACCACGGTGGAGGCCTGGCCTTCCTCACATTCACAAGATGTCTTGTCAGAGGTGAAGGAAGGGTTTGGTAATCAGATAAATCTTTGCCGGGACCTGGGATTGAACCCCGGCCGCCCGCATAGAAGTCTGACACCTTACCCCTAGACCGCCAGGTCTCCAGCTATATCTAGTTCACCTCATTACATCATATTCTGACCTTGAGTTAGTTCTATAAAGTCCCCTTCACTGTACCCTAACTCCATCTTGAGCTAGTTCTATCGAGTCTACATCACTACGCCTTATCCATTTCAAGTATGTTCTAATGTTATTCTCCCATACACGCTCAGGGCTCCCCAATGGTTTTCCTGTTAATGTTGTGATAATAGTTGCAAGTCATGATAAACATACTAGAAAATTCATAAAAATGTAATCCCTTTTTTAAGAATTAAGTTAATTTTTTCCTTAAAAATTAAAAGTGCAATATTTGAATCGAATATTTTCCGATGGAGGGGGAGGGGGATTCTTAATAGCCCCAAAACCCAAACCAAAAGTGTTCAAGCTCCCTCAGCCGCTGTATTAGGTCCTTATGTTTGTTGAGTCAGGGGCATGAACGCTCGCTATCTTTCTCGTGATTTGTCCTAGTTCTCAACACCTATTGTTCTTTTCGACGCTGCCTAAAGTAGTTGGAAGGTCTTGGGAACAGGGATGAGGCCACGCCGTTGGTTTTAAGGTTTTCATCTAAACTAACTCACTTAACCGCGGGAAAGAATCGTCTCGTACAATTATGTGTCACCATTGTTCTAAGCGGACACGTTTTTCAACGCTCTCAAGAAGTATGTCTACCATTCATAGCTATGTTACGAGCTGATTAAAGCGCGATTTTATAGATAAAAAAAATAGGGTAAGTGTGAAGATTTACCGTTTACACACAAACACTAATTGGTGAGTGGTAACAAAATAACCACGATCTCTATGCTACATATTTTATTTTCCCTCTAAATAGTGACAAATGTCAATTGCGATTTAACCGTTCATATTGAAGTTTCTGCAATGTTCTCTGAGAAATGTGAAGAGGTATGCTATTATTATTGTTATTATTAAGGTTCTTTAATATCTGTAATGAGCACAGCAGCAATTGGTGACAAAATGGGTGACCTGGTGGTCTAGGGGTAAGGTGTCGGACTTCTGTGCTGGGGGTCCGGGGTTCAATCCTCGGTTCCGGCACAGATTTATCTGATTACCAAACCCTTCCTTCACCTCTGACAAGACGTGTATTAATCACAACTTGTGAGTGTGGGGAATGCCAGGCCTCCACCGTGGTTCGGATTCCACTTTAAACTGTAGGTCCTCCATTTCATCTCACAATCGCCCTACCATTGCACATTAGCGTAAGTGCTTATAGCCCGAACGGGTAATAAGACGCGGTGCTAATAATAATAATAATAATAATAATAATTAGAGACAAACTTTTTAAACAAAAAGAAAAATTTGTCATTAAATTCTAGGACGCTTTTGACAGATATTCAAGAAATGTTGAGATTAGCATGTCTAGAAAACTAAACTCTATGTTTCTATAGAAGAAATATTTAATCTATTTTGGCCAAAAAATGTTAATGCTAAAAAAACTTCAAAAATACTGCCCTAAACTCACTAGCACCCCACCTTAAGTATTGGGCCTTAGAGGCTCGTAGACACAAAGGTCATTAGCACCTTAAAAAGAGGATACAAAGTAAATACCCGTAGGGAGTAAAATACATAATTGATACACCTGCTAAAAAAAAAACAGGTGTATACACTACATTAAAAAGACAAAACAAACATATTGAAATATACTAAAATAGTTCAAACTAATCTCAATATGAGATAATATCCAGATGAGACACGTTATACAAGTGAATTAAGATGGAATTTAAAAGATTCGCCTGGCGTTTGAATTTATCAAAGTACCTATTCTAAAATATGTATTAAACATTAGATTAGAAATTATTTTACTGTAAGCCTACTACTTAATAATTCAATTGTACTGCATCAAGAAGTCAGCTATTAAAAAAATCTCAAATAAAAGTGGTACCAATCAAATGTATATCTAACAGATAGGATTTGACACATAAAAATTACATTAAATTTAAATATTTAACATAAATGTATTAACTATTTTTGATAAGAGTTTACTGTAATAATGACTTAAAGGAAATAAGAAAATGCTGGGAGCTCAAGGAGGAGGCAGAGGACTGGGCGAATTGGCGGTCTATATTCCATTCACCGTAGGAATTGACTTCTGAAAGGCCTTTTTCCCTACCAGAAGTCTATTATATAGTAGGATATTCGTAGGAAAAAAGACCTTTCAGAGAGTAATTCCTACCGTGAATGGAATATAAGTTCACTGACAAAAGGAATGGACCTGTCGTAAGACAGAAAACCTAATATATATTCTTTCGCTGCCTATACAAACACTTTCGAGCTATACGCAAAATACTAAAGGATAAGCAAGGTACAATTTAGAGCAAATGTATCCACATTTGCGTCAATGGAAGGTGTAAAACCACATAGGAAAATCCTGCCTCGAAACAGCTGTTTATGATTCGAACTCTAGCTCCCCGTCATCGTCAAACCAGTAAAACATGTGACAGTGACCAGTGACACGTATTAGACCATGCGATTACCGATGCCAGCTAGAAGATATAAAATGATGAATTGGTTTCCATTTTTGAACAACCATCAACGTCGATAAGAAAATGATTGCTATCAGATAAGGAACCAAATATATATCTTAGAAACTAATCCAATTATAGTATCATGAAAATAATTTAATTCAAATACGCCCAAAATTGTATATATTTTAATCTATATAATTTATCGCTAAACATTCATCAAAAATAAGTTATAAATTATATATTAACTTCTTGTTGTTTTTAATGTAAGTTTTAATATGTAAAACTATATCTTATTACCACTCTGATAGATTGATAGATAGATAGATAGATAGATAGATAGAAAGGTATATAGTTGCTTGGCTTGCTTGAGGCTTAGCCAATATTTGACTGCTTGACGCGGTACAATATTGATTTGTTAAGAAACGAGTTAAGTCATCTCATTTAAAATATAATTTCTTACCAAATATTTAAATAGGCCTAATTAGAAAAATTTAAATTTTTACCAATCTTGTATATGAAATTATATAGTTTCAATGAATTGGGTCTTTCTTTAAAAAAACAAAATTATTTGAAAGTTTGTGGGAAGAAAACCTTGCGTGACAAGGAAGGAAGTTAAAGTTGAGTGAAAAGCAATTAAGACCACCAAAACTTAAAAACTTCTTCTTGGGAAATCAAGTTGTCAGTTCCTTATCAACACTTACTCAAGTTTAGTTTAATATTTTCAATCAGAAATTAAAAATACATTCTACTTTAAGTGTTCTAGCTTTTAAAATTTGGAAATAAAATACGTAAGGTAGATGCACATTTAGTATTGAATCTAGACGGTGATTTATTTTCCTATTTTGATAAGTCGAAATATTTTAATCACTATTTTTTGTTGTAAATTTAGCATATAAAACGGAGAGAGCAGTGAGGAGAGTAATGAAACCTATATATATTAAGCATATTACATAGATCCTTTCATTTGTATATAACACTTTAGTGCATATTACATGGATCCTTACATTTGTATATAACACTTTAATGCATATTACATGGATCCTTTCATTTGTATATAACACTTTAGTGCATATTACATGGATCCTTTCATTTGTATATAACACTTTAATGCATATTACATGGATCCTTTCATTTGTATATAACACTTTAGTGCATATTGATTACATGGATCCTTTCATTTGTATATAACACTTTAGTGCATATTACATAGATCCTCGCATTTGTACATAACACTGCCTAAGCTGCCCATTATTGTAAAAATCAAATATATTGAGTTCAAATAGCCATTTTAGATTTAATCGATTATTATTAGGTTGTGGACTGCTATTTAGACAGAATTCACCATTTTGAGGTAAGGGTGAACGTTTTGACTTTATTACGCAGTTTTTAACATAGTGGCTACCTTATGGAGACGGTGATTCATTTTGAGATTAAAACAGCCATTTTGAAGGGAGAATAACCTTTTTAAATGATATCGAGCATATTGAGGAAAATGTACACCCTTTTGATTATGAGCTGTCATTTTGAGGTTAGGGTGAACATATTTATCATGATAAATAAGTTATGGTTATGAATAAGCATTAAGTAATCCTTGACAATCTTGAGGTTAGGGGCCCAGGCCAAATCAACAATGTTGGATTTGGACGAAATCAAAAGTTTCCGGTCCAGCTGGTCATTTTGTATATGAACGACCATTAAGTTATGGAGCTTAATTTAGAATATGATTGGTAGTCACTATCTTGAGCTTATGGGCTGTTTGAATACCCCGCTCAGTACACATAAGCTTTCCATTGTAAAAAAGTTAAATAAATATGGCTTTTTTGTGTTAGATAAAAAATTGTGAGAGCAAGTGAAAGTGATACTGTATGATACATTTGATGGACTAAGTACAGGGAGTAAAAAATAAATAGAACTGTTTAGTGAGGTATAATAAATCTATTAATGATCCTCTCAATAAGGGTATGCAAACTGCGACATAGATAATCAATCGCATTGTGTCACTTTTTAAATGCAAAACATAATAGATTGTTTTATATCTCTAGTGCCAATGCCAATAAGGGCATAAGGCAGAAAAAAGTCAAAAATATAAGCTAGAACCCTCGGACTGGGTACCAGTATTTATTTTTATGTGTCAAG
>CABFOW010002374.1:76967-104029 GCA_902141385.1 Timema californicum
TTAGCACCGCGTCTTACTACCCGTTCGGGTTATACGCACTTACGCTAATGTGTAATGGTAGGGTGATTGTGAGATGAAATGGAGGACCTACAGTTTAACGTGGAATCCGAACCACGGTGGAGGCCTGGCATTCCCCACATTCACAAGATGTCTTGTCAGAGGTGAAGGAAGGGTTTGGTAATCAGATAAATCTGTGCCGGGACCGAGGATTGAACCCCGGCCGCCAGCACAGAAGTCTGACACCTTACCCCTAGACCACCAGGTCACCAAAAAAGATGTAACGTGCAGCACAGATGAACAGAAAAATGAACGGTAGCTCTAAAGTACACACTAAACAAACTTTCATAAATATTATTCTATTGTACCGGCACCGTCAAAACTTTATAGTTTTTATAAAACTTAAGACTTCTTGGTAAGATTTCGATAAAGTCGAGTTTAGCTCAATCACTGGTTAAATTAAACCAGGAACTAAACGATAGCTGGAAAACAAAAGTTAAAACAGTATTTTGTTTATTTGCTCAGACTGGATGACTTTTAAGCCCGTTCCCATGACCAAGTGGTTAGAATGATCAACTAGTGGAACTTGGTTCGATGATTCCAGGGATTGCCATCGACAAGATTTATTTGTATAAGCAACAACTTCATCGTGCTACGCAACTGCGAATATTATCCTCGCGATAGAACTGGGCGTGGTATTGAACATAATCTACAAAGTTAGGTTAGTCGTGTGCTGACTGTATATATTTAAAACCGTGTCTTACTAACCGTTCGGGTTATACACTTATGTACTAATAACGCTAGTGTTTTTTAGGGATTAAAAAGGTTATTTTTAGAGGACGTGTACCCGCATTTGCGCAGAGAGAGAGTGGAAAATCATGTATTCGAGATTAGATATTCCCATCATCGACGGTCAAGTCCACTGCTAGAGTAGCGCCTTAGACCATGCGGCCACCGAAGCGAGTTGTGCTGATATAATCTTTAGCCTAAATTTGGAAAGTGCAAGTTAAAAACTCCAGTAGAAATGTTTGATTTAACTTCGGTATAAGTTATGAGCGAAAATTATAAAATAATTGCGGGAAGCAATATTTTAGAATGCTGTGATTAATATATTGTTAGACAACTTGTAAAGTTAACATACCAAAGAAATGAACAACCGTTAAGTAGGTATTCGCAGATCAGAATATGAACTTCACTGATTTTAATTCATATGATATGAACGTCAGTTAGTGAGTTTAGTGCATACCAGAATATGAACTTAACTGAGTTTAGTGAAAATCAAAATATGAACTTAATAAGTTATGATTAAGACAGGATGACGGTAAACAAATTGTTTACAATGATGCAGACACGCAGTTGATGAAAATATTTTATTAAGTTAAATATTTCAAAATAAGATAAAATAATCATATAATAATTTATTGTATGTAAAAAAATGACAACAATTTTCTCTTTTCCAAGTAAATACGATGCCTGTATTAAAAGGTATTGATGAGTGATCTTTTACAAGTGTTGGCAACCCAAAACCTATACATATGATTTTCGAACTGTCATCCAGGTAAAAACCTATCGTGAACAGTCTGTATGTACCTCTCTTATAAGCTAGACCAGGGGTCGGCAACCTTTTAGTAGTGTTGTGGCGAAGTAATATTGCAAAGTCACTCAGCGTGCCAACCAACCTAAGCCCACTCAAATCGTTTATATTTTTATACTAGATGCCTAGTAAAACTATTAAAATAAATCTAAGTTGATCTGGTAAAATGTAAATATAGCAACGTGTTTCTAAATCAAATGCATTAAATAACTACTGTTTCTTGAGTATTTAATATTTTAAATATTAATCAGAATAAATACAAACGTTATACATTTGTTTTGCAAAGTTCTGAAGACATTATTTTGAAATTTTGAAATAAAACAATTGAATCATTGAAACACAAACATTTTATTTTTAAAATTATTAATCACATCAATGGTTTTAGTTAAAACTAAAGGTTTTATATTATTTTTATTCAAATCACTCAGCGTGCCATTGAAATTCGTTCCACGTGCCACTTTCGGCACGCGTGCCGTAGGTTGCCAACCCCTGAGCTAGACCATAGTGGAACCAAACAAGGTAAGCTTGATACCGTTTACGTTAAAATAAGAATACCAATTAAATGTGTGTAACTTATTTTGGACGAAACAGTTCTCCTAATTGGATTTAAAAAAATCTGAATTTGAAATATCCATCATGACTATTATATTTCCTTAAAAACATAGTTTTTGCAAAATACAATTCCCGTTATTTGTCTTACTAGGTGCGTGTTTCACGGTTGACTTGGCTAAGGTTGGTAGCCTTAGTTTAATACCAACCCGCCAACATTTTCTGGTCGTAGGAAATGTTCATACACAACTTCCGGTCTGCTCCCATTATTTCAATATCAAACCTTGCCGTTTTATGTAGCACGGCCACTGAATTTGCTGCCACTACTTTGACGCCATTTTAAACAATTTAATGACCTCGTAAAGTTTGGACTTCATTTATACGAAAATAAAAGGCAACAGAGGCCGATAAAAGTGTAACGTGATAAAATTGGAAAGTGGTTGAAAAAAGGAAAATTCTTCTTTTTAACAAATAATGTAATAACTCATCACCAGGTCCCGGATTTTTATTTTTAATATGTATCATATTTATTTTTTTGTCACATACAATGCTCATAAGTGCGTAAACTATGTTCATGATCCCTTTGTTGTATAAGTGTATTTTAGTAGGTCATTTTGTGCGTATAACCCGACCTAGTAGAAATACACGATTATTATTATTATTAATAGCACCGCGTCTTACTACCCGTTCAGGTTATACGCACTTACGCTAATGTGTAATGGTAGGGTGATTGTGAGATGAAATGGAGGACCTACAGTTTAACGTGGAATCCGAACCACGGTGGAGGCCTGAAATTCCCCACATTTACAAGTTGCGATTAATACACGTCTTGTCAGAGGTGAAGGAAGGGTTTGGAAATCAGATAAATATGTGCCGGGACCAAGGATTGAACCCCGAACCCCAAACACAGAAGTCTTGACACCTTACCCCTAGACCACCAGGTCGCCTTAATCTCAACAGTTGTTTTAGTATTGTTAATGGGCATTGCGTGACTTGACCAGGGTTATCTATCTTCATTTAAATCGTTTCTAATCAAATTCAGTGATAGACCTTAACTAGCGTTGCCTCCCATCGCATCTTAATATTTCCTACGGATAATGTTGTCGTTCGTACTGCCAGGCATCTTCTTGCTTCTTTCCATACTCCGGTGGTTGTCATTTGATAGGTATGGCTTGGGGCGATATGTTAGCGGGTGGGGGGCGGGGGGGGGGATCTTCTGGGTCACTCTTCGTGCTTATGGTTTGAGATGGCGAGTTCAATAGAGTACACCCAATATCACCGCTGAGGTAACTGCAGGTCTAATGGAGAAAGGCTATATCTTCGCTCGTCTCTCGGTTGACTGTTGCCAGATCTCTTCGCTCTCAGTTATGTCAGAAGGTTGTGTGCTCGGGTAAGAAGGAGCTACTGGCAACCTCGACTAACCAACGTTGCGAAACTTGTCTTATATTTCAGAGAAGCTTGACCACACGAAAACGAGAGAATGACAACGGTGTTTCCTAATAGTAGCCGTTATGTTTCCTAAGAGATGATATATATCGAGTGTAGTTGGAATTAGAGGGTGGTGTGGGGGAAAAGAGGCGCGGGAAGAGACAGGATGAAGGGTTGCTCATTTCTTCCGGAGAGATTCCGGGTCTTTGTTCGAGCTTCTTCCTTGTCGCGTTCTTCCTTCTCAGCGAGGCGGGCGGCGGTGTACCAGCTCAAGTGGGGGGTCCTCTGACGACGCGTGTCGCCGGACATCCAATGGGATCGTTTCTTTGCAGTTCGCACAGTGGCACGTTCCTTACTGCCGGCCGGAAGGGGGACGGTATTCACAGAGGTGAAATAAGGCGTGTTTGTATACGATTAAAGGAGGAGGGGCAGGAGGTGAGATGTCCAATCCGAAACTCAGAAGTTTCTTCTGTAGCTTGGAGTGCTAAAAAAAATGAGACGCGATTGTCTGGACTGCCTGAGAAAGTCGGGGAAATCTCGTATTTCCAAACTTCTTTTTTTATCCAAGCGTTTTACTAGCTATTAGGGCTATTAGCATATGTACTAATTACGTTAATTATTTAAGGGCAATGAAGGTTAGTGTACCCGTATTTGCGTGGAAGGAGAGGGGAAAACTATTTAGGAAAAAAAATCTTCAGTACACCCGACCAGGATTCTAACCCCGATCTACCCGTCATAAGAAGTCCAGTCTATTGCATGAGTAACGTCTTATACCATGTGACCACCGAAGCTGCTTACAAAGCGCTCTAACCCTGGTGTTTTATACTAATAATAGCCTTGTACACTTCACGTTAAAGTGTTTTATTATTCTTTTTACTTCCTTTTTTCATGAAAGACAAAGAGCGAGTGTGGCATAGACATATAATAAACGGCACTGTAATCAATGGTATGGGTAACTAAATTTAGCCAAGTCAAGCACGGCAACACGCCTGTGCAACTATCATGATAATAAAACTCGAACAAAGACTGGATCTATTGGCTTCAAGTTATCATATTATTACAAACTGTTCTTCAAGCTTTGTTCATATCCAAGGGCAATTTTTCAATGTTCTTCACATACTCTTTGACACGCGATATTATTAAAACTATTCCGAAAATAAATACCATGATTATTGGCGATGCATGCATATCACGGCGACATTTTAATTTATCGTGTGTAGGCCTACGAAATAAAGAAAAACATATTGAGCAATTGAAAAAAAATATTTCGATATATTGACAAAAATTCACTTGTTATGGGCCTAGATTAAAAAAAATGTTTAATATTTCGATATATTGACAAAAATTCACTTGTTATGGGCCTAGATTTAAAAAAATGTTTTTGGAATGCCGTATGTTTGTATGTGCATTTTAGTAGAACTTAAACTTTTGTTGTTGTTGAAAATGTGATATTTAAGATTATCTCTATCCTATCTTCATACTTGATGAATATTATCTCACATATAAAACAATTAAAAGAATTTCACCTGACTAAAAAAAATCAAACAAGTACATCTTTTTAAATGGCTTAAAGAATTTCAATAAACTTTAAGTTAAGGGTGCAAAGTAATAGTTCTTAGGTAGCACCGTCCCGAATGCGAAAGGATAGGAAACGCACCGGTGGACCCATGGACAAATGTGTCAGTCTCATCTTGTCTTATTTAACTTTAGGTCAGGGTTATATTCCCAACCATATGTACCATACAAATGCGGGTACACATATCTCCATTTTACTCTCCTCTTCACTACTCCATTAGTGTAAATATATGTGATCAGCCCTGATAGCCTATGTGGTAGAAAACTAGGCACGTAAACAATTATGAGTTCGTATTATTTTTATAAAATGCACAATAATTTGGTGTATAAACTATAAATAGGATGCTCAAATACCTCGAATATTATGGTACTTGAGAAACTTGAGATTGGTAAGAATCCCCCAAAAAAGGGTATCGAATACAGTTTATATATGAAAACCTTGACTTGATATAACATGTCTAAGCAAAACGTAAATACAGGGTGGGCATAAACAGTTAGACGATTAGAAAATTGAAAATTAACATTTTAGAAGAAAAGTAAATATTCACTAGATAAATAAAAGCAAACTACATACTTCACTTTTTCACTTCTCGGAGATAATGTCACTCAGGTGAGCTCTACCGGACGTTAGACGAACCTCGGCACATTGTCCACCACTTTCCTCAGCCTATGTCGTCTAATTGTTTCCGCCTCATCCTGTATAGTAACAGAAACCTGTGTAACCGGTGGAATAACAAAATAACAAGAAATTACAAAATTGTATTAATATAATGGATTTACTAAAAGAGTGTTCGCTTTGTTATTAATGACACGACAGACAAAATATCAGCAGCCCTTAGCCATTAACAACATTTTTTAAACTCAAATTTAAATATTTTCACTTTAATAATACACCATTTTAGTTAAAGATTCGAATTTAGATTCGCGATTCGAAAAATATAGTAATTGATCCATCCCTAGTATAAACGATTTTGTAAGTTTTCTTCTAATTTGGAAAAATTAAATACATTTATTATAACCCGGTGTGTATTAAATATGAACTCTAATACCGGCACTTAAAAATTTTTAAGCACTTCACTAAAGAAACAAAAACTAACATATATTTTTATCGAAAACAACTTTTAGAATTTTAAATGCATTTTTCTTATAGATTAAATGGTACATAGCAATAATCCTTACATTAAACACCCCCAAAATAACATGTATTCAAAATTAATTAAAACTCACAATTATTTAGTGAAATGAAAAAACGAGTAGCTATTACTTATCATTTTACACCTCTATCTTTATCATAGAAAGCGAACGAATAGACTAGAAAACTTTGAATGTTCATTTGGCACGTTTTATTTTATCATAAAGTGCCAAATTTGAAGGAGGGTAATTTTTTCTCTAAGCACCTCGTCTTACTACCCATTCGGGTTATACGCTTTTGTACTAATTACGCTAATGGATTATTGATAAGAAAGGTTGAATTTAGAGGAATTGTACTCACATTTATATGGCGAGAGAGAATGGGAAACAATTTAGGGGGGGGAAAACCTCAATACACCCTACCGGGATCAAACCAAGAACCCCCCCCCTCCCCCCGTCACCGGCAGTCTCGTCTATTGCGAGACTATGCGGCCACCGAAACGGGTCAAGTGGAAAAGCCTTCAATTGTGTCTCCTCAGTAGGTAGTGATAACCAAGTACAAGTAGGCCTTACACTTTGTTTATAATAAACGGTAGACAGCTTTTTTTCTCTCTTTATCTTCGCGTCTTACAGCCTAGTCAGGTTATACACATAAATTCTGTTCAGCGTAGGAATTGTTTTCTGAAAGGCCCTTTTCCCTACCAAAAATCTATTATTTAGTAGGATATTGCTAGGACAAAAGAGCTTTCAGAGAGTAACTACTACCGTGAATGGACTATATATGATAATTCCTCTAATGGGGTGGGGATGAAGAAGGAAGCATTTTAGGAGTAAGGAAAGTGGTGAACCATATTGTAAAAATCCCTTTGTAGACCCAACCGGCCAATCTCTCCATCTTTAGCGGGCTAGTCTAAAACGGGACTGACGTCTTAGACCAGGGCGGTTGAATGTGTTTATATTCCAAGAGCCAAATCTTAGCATCAGTTTGCACCGCGGGCCCAAGATATATTTAGTAATTCCATTAAATTAATATAGGCCTACAAACAACACTTTCAATACTTGTATAACAATTATTGTATTTTTTTTGGTAGAATTTTTCAAATTTTACTGCTAATAAAAGTGTATTAATCTCACAAAAATGTATTATGAAATATGCATGCACACAAACTTTTTCTTTTTTTAAATAACCTAGAATTATAAATGTATATCTATACACATTTTTATTAATAAAATAAATGCATTGTAAAATGCTATAGTGACTTTTTTAAATAAATTTCACCTCTGACAAGACATCTTGTGAATGTGGGGAATGCCAGGCCTCCACCGTGGTTCGGATTACACGTTAAACTGTAGGTCATTCATTTCATCTCACAATCACCCTACCATTACACATTAGCGTAAGGGCGTATAACCCGAACGGGTAGTAAGACGCGGTGCTAGTAATAATAATAATAATAATAATAATTTAAATAAATATTTTTATTTGAACCATTAGCTATTTCGAATCTGATACCTTATGTTTCCCTTAAATTTTCCTCCAGGGTACAGCGAGGGCCACATTTGGCCCGTGGGCCGTCAGTTGGATCCCACCGCCTTAGACCATGCGACCACCGAGGCGTGTGGTAGCAAGCTCGCCTTGAATGTTTCCACTATGCGTAGGTTCTAAGATAGGGCGTCAATGAGAGGTTTTCACCGTTCAGGGTAAGCAAAGTGTACGTCGGTTCATGTTATCTGCACCTGTACCTTTTGATAGAATTCACAACGCCTATAAAATACCAGTAAAATAATTAACTGTCATAAATTTCGGTCATAAAAAAATTATGCCTATTCCTATGAAAAATGGACTGCATTCAATCCTATTATTTGAGAATCGAACGTGCGTTCGACGGTTTTGTAAACTGAAAGTTGGAAATCAGGCTAGCGGTGGATCAACCGGAATTATTTTAATGGCGGGGAATTGATAAGTAAAAAAATAAAGTGGTGACCCGGTTATGCGTGCCATTAACTATGTCGAACATCATTGGTGGCTATAATTGGAAGCCGAACCAAAAAGACTGACTTGTTTCCTTTCAACTACGAGACGAGCTCATACCACGTCTGATCAACTGAAATAATCGCATCCAAGTTCGGTTTTCTGCGTTCTTCACCTGAAAGAAGCTATCTTCGGATACATTTAATTGATTTTTTCTTTCATTTTTCAGATCCTTATCTTTCCATTTAGATGAAGGTGTTTTTTTTAAATATTTCAAAATAGTTTCACTAGACTAAATGCTACTGTTTATTCCTAAAAATTTCAAGCTACATCCCGTTTCGGTGGACGCATAGTGTAAGGAGTCACTCTCGCGGAGATCGGGGTTAAAATCATGATTGGATGTACTGGTTTTTCTTCAAAAGTTTTCCATTCTCTCTTTCTCCGTGAAAATTCTGGTGGATTTTTGTCTTAACTAGACCTTCCTTATCCCTAACACATTAGCGTATAGCTCGAATGGGTAGTAAGAGGCGGTGCTAAAAAAAAAGTTACCGCAGTAGGATGCAACGCCTGATTTAAAGTATAACCCACCTCGGTGGCGTAGTAGGCTAACGCGCTTGTCGTGTTGAGCTCGACTGCTGAGGACGGGGAGATCGAGGTTTGAATCTCGGTCGGGTGAACTGGGGGTAGGTTTTTCCTAAATGGTTTTCCACTCTCCCTCCACGCAAATGCGGGTTCACTTCCTCTAATTCAACCTTCCTAAGTCCTAATACATTAGAGTAATTAGTACTTAAAGCGTATAACCCGAACGGGTATTAAGACGTGGTGCTAAATATTATTATTATTTAAAGTATATATTAACCTAACCCACACTTTATTCTTGCTGTGAGACGAGCTCTTAGCATTGGATTAATTACAAAAACTGTGGTTTAGCGTCATTAACTTTTATTTTTTTAAATAGGGGAGAGATCAACAAAAGTTGTAGTGACTTTACTTTTTCATGAGAAAAATATTTAGCTGTGTATAACATTCACGTGTATTTTTAAAACTAATTAGTATAATATTCTAACGTATCCCCAACAAAATTGATAAAAGTGAGTCATATAGGTTTATCACGGATACATTTTTGGTGTTTTAAAAGATTCACGATGCATTGACCTATATTCATAATTATTTTATTCTAGAATGCCGAGACTATGATAATATAAAATAAACCAAATTTTAAGTTGAACATTTTGCCGATACTTGAAGTCTCCAAATTGGCTCGTCATCTTAAAAAGCTAATATCGCCTGATATTGTTGGATATGAATGATACTTTTTGGGGGAGGGCTAAGGGTGGAAAGTGAGGTTTTTAACAATAATAATAATATGTACTGCGTTCCTCCCAAAAATGTATTTAGGATCCAGTTCGCCAAATTATTGAAACTATAAAAACATAACGTAGTAATAACATTATTTAGTGTTAACGTATCCTGAAATATTTGTTTTATAACCCACTTCGGTGGCCACGTGGTCTAACGCGCTACTCTCGCAGTAGGATAGGCTGCCGATGACGGGGAAAGTGAGGTTCGAATCTCGGTCAGGTGTACTTAGGGTGATTTATCATAAATGCTTTTCCACTCTCCCTCCACGCAAATAAAGGTACACTTTCCTATTAATATAACCTCCCTAAAACCATTAGCGTAATTAGTATACATGCGTATAACCCAAATGGCTAGTGAGACGCGGTGCTGAAAAACTATTTTATAGCCTATCTTATGTAGAAATCTGTTTATTTCACCACGTTTAACTGCCTATTAAATGTGGTAGGGATGAAAAGGGTATACTTTAGAGTTTAGAGTAAATGTGGCCACATTTGCGTTGAAGTAGAGTGGTAACTCATTTGAGAAAACCACCTTTTTTACACCCGACCCGGTTCCAAACCCCGTCCTCCTCGTCATCGCGAGGCCAGACTAAATGAGCTTCACATTTAGGCAGCGTGCCCATCAGTGCGAGTAATGACCTAGTACAACTTGAAAGTACCCGAGGGCTACAATGAACCCACGAGTCTAGTGGTGGGCCGCATCATAGTAGGCTAATTATTGAAACATTTGGCAAAAACGGGAACGGTCATTTAATTGTGAAGGTCACTCGCTTCGGTGACTGCATGGTTTAAGGCGCTACGCTACTGTTGCAGTAGACTAGACTGCCGATGACGGGGAGATCGAGGTTCGAATCTCAGTCGGGTGTACAAAAGGTGGTTTCCCCTAGATAGTTTTCCATTTAGCCTTCACTCAAATGCGGGTACACCTCCTCTAAATATAAACTTAAACCATGAGTACATAAACGTATAGCCCGAAAGGGTAGTAAGACGTGGTGTTAAAAAAGTGAATGAAATAGGAAATGGTAATTTAGACATGTTTAATTAAAATTCAAACTAATTTTTCGACTAATATATATATATATATATATATATATCAATATAATATATCAGGTGTAAGAAAAATAAGTTAAACTTGAACATCAGTTGGAGAGGTCGTGGATTTTTCCCAAGCAAGTGAAAACCTTTCGTTTCTCGGTTAAAAACATCAATTTTACCATAGTAAATTACTTTTCGAAGAAACTTCATGGGCCTCAAAAGAAAAAAGAAACCCATCGCGGACCTCATTCACCCCGTGGACCCCCAAGTGGAAACCCCTGTAGTATATGTGTGGTGTTGCTTCATTCACAGTAGCTTTGAATTTTTCTGATAGTTTAAAATATACTTAATACATTCACTTCTTAAATACATTTAGTCACTTTGACAAGTGGTATGTATCGCCTTCGCTACTGTCATAAAGATACAAAGTTACCGTGAACCAAATATCTGGACGACTGTACATGTGACAGCTAAAATAACATGTTAGTTTAAGTATGGTATGTTTTAGCAACATCCAAACGTTTATAAACTGATGATGTCTTAATAGGTCAAGGTTTTAAAAACAAAAGTTAAAATTACTGCGGAAATGTTTTTACATTTTTATTTTGTAGTGTTTAGTGTTGCAATGTGTTGCTAACGCCATCACCTCCATTATTCAATTGTTTTCTGATTCATAAAGCTTATCCCACCCCCGTGAAAATATATTCATAATTATTGGAAACCTCATTATTTTGAGGCTGTATTTAGCCCAAACGAGCCTTACTCAGTTTATTATACCTATCACTCCCATATAGGTATTTAGAGCTAAAAACAAGCAAGAAAAGAGGTATGGGCAACTTAACACTAACCCTTCCCTACTAGGCAATTTGAATATTTAAATAGCGCATTGTATTGAACCCATTTTTATCCAAAATGAGCACTGCCCAAATGATTTTAGCCAAGATATTTAGTCAAGATATTTAAAATTAAAATAAGTGTTAATGGTGTAATTTAATACTATATTCACGCACTTAAGAATGTATCGAATTTTAATAGCTCATAGTTGTGAGGGCCAATATATAATACATAAAAAGTGAGCCAATTTTATCATATACCGTAGTTTAAATTTAAAATGAAGGTCCTTTAAGAAAAAAAAAACATATTTTTTGAGACCAAAATCATCAGCATTTTATTATTTTTTTAGTATTTGCACAGTGATAATCAGATTTAGAGAACTACCTCAACTACACCCAGCCGAGATTAGAACCTCAACCTACCCACCACAGTAAATTCAGTCTATTACGAGCCTTACTCCTATTACGAGCCTTACTCCTAAGAACATGTGACCACCGTTAAAGGGCCCCTCGTTGATAGTCTCTGTGTTAAAAGCACTAAAATACATAATAATCTCCCCCAGGGTGATTACCTGGTAAGACGTGTGTGGGTCAGTGTGTAGCAGCTCACATGCCTGCGTATGTGTGTCGTATGAAGGCGGCTATTTGGAGCAAGAACACAGGGCCTGCCACAAGATCACAACAAAAAGTACCGTTACCCTTACGAGCAACTGTTCCACCATACTTGCACTCATTATAAACTGATATGGAAGTGAAACTCCAGCCATGAGGCAAATTACTCTACACTTCTGTTATTATTTTAAAATATAAACATATGTATGCAACCACGTCTTACTCCCCGTTCGGAATACATGCATTTGTGTGGAAAACCATTTAGGAAATAACTTTGTACACCCAGCCGGGGGTTCGAGCCCCAACCCTGTCACCGGTATTCCATGCTCGACGAGGATGACTTCTTAGTCCGCGTGCCCATCAATCCGGGTAATATATTGCCATAAAGAAAATCATAGAATGGGTATAAAATACAAGAGTTAATAATAAAGCTAGTTTTTTAGATATTATTTAAAGTATCATTTAATAAATACATTTTCATAGGGTGTTGGGTTCAATTCCCGTGCCGAGGTTGTGGTCATATATATAAGCACCGCATTTTACTATCCGTACGGATTATACGCCATAATATATTCGTAGTGAGTTGAATATTTTGGAAGAATACGCGATATCAAATTACTGATATTACTTTCCCTTTGTTAATTTTATATTTGTAAAAAAAAAAAAGAATCAAACACGAAATATGTTACCAATGCATAGTAAGCATTATGTGTCGGTGTTGTATGTGATATTATTAATTAATGTAGTTCTTTCAAGATCCACCCAAAAGGTTGAACTTGCTGTGAATGGACTATATCAGAGAGTTCACCATTTGTTTTAGCGTTCCAGATAATATTCATAGAGGCCTCTGTAATTCACACCTATAGGCCCTAGCGTACGACTCCAAAGGTCAAAATATTTAATATTTTAACCATTTATTTTTGTGTGTAAATAACTTGTATTTATTTATTAAACACAAATAATACATTAGGACACGATTTACAAGCTAACTTAACCGACGCCTAGCTACATCTAATATTTAGTTAATTACATTATTTTCATCGCATCTCACTACCCATTCGGGTAGTACGCATTTATATTAATTACACTAATGCAGTTTGAGGAATATGTTATCTGGAGGAAATGCATTCAAATTTGCACGGAGGTAAAGTGGGAAAACACACAAATTACATTCAGCCAGGTTTTAAGAGACAACTCTCCCCGTTACTGGCAAACTAGACTAAATTAAAATATTTTAAACAAAATGAAAAATAACACCTGACACGGGAATCGATACCGGGACCTTTGGCTTAACGCACCGATGCTCTACCACTGAGTTATCCGGGATTTATCCCGTGCTTAAGGTCATCCTTCATTCGCAGTATCGTAAACTTGGCAACAAAGCAGCCCTCCCGAAATACTGACGGTTGTATTTGATAGCTCACGATTTTTTTCTCTTAGCAGCGTGTCTTACTACCCATTCAGGCTATACGCTTATATACTAATTACTCTAGTGGGTCTAGGGATGTGGTGGGTTATATTTATATTAAGTGTAACCATATTTGCGTGGAGGGAGAGTAGAAAACAAGCTTGGAAAAACCAACCCCCAGTCCACCCGAACTAAATATGAACCTAGTTCTTCCTGTCATCGGCCGTCCAGTCTAACACGAGAGTAGCGCGTTAGACCATGCGGCCACAGAACCGGGTAAGAATGTTATTAATAACATCTAAATATGTTAATAAATAAAGAGGGTTTAGTTAATAAACATGTTTATTTATTTTATTCATACGTAAAACAACGGAGAGAAAACTATCTCTCCAAACGGCAATTTGAGGACCAGATGTTACAGAAAGAAACTTCATCCATTCAATTTCATTGGACCAAGTCTTTTACAGACGTAGTATTGAAAAGAGATGATTGAATCTAACGTTTTAAAATTTGTTTTATATAAAGATTCTTATCACAAATGTTTATTGAACTTTCTGCCTCCCATCATATCAGCTCTAATCTAGACACATAATATATTGTTGTATTAATGTGTCAACTTTTAAATATTGTGTTCTCCTGAATGAAAGCATGTTTCCAGTATTTATGCTTGTAATGAATATGCATGTTCAATTTTTAACTTAACAAGAACATAACTTGGAACACCATTTTTGTAATAAATCTATAATTACATAACATATTCTTTAGGACGAGGAATTGCCTGAATGGAAACACAAAATAAGTAATTCATTGCTTGGTTAAATGTGTGTGTTTAGGGCTTAACTATATAATCAAGTGCTATAACAACTAATAACTTAAAAAAAAGATAAATACATTTTGCTGGAAATTGTGAATCTTATAAAAAAAAGCAAAGAGCCGCACTTATTTCAAATATATGCCTTCAGTAGTGATGTTTGTTTTAAAAAAAACACGCCATTTTGGGCGTTAGCTACAATCAAATTTTCATAGAAAGAACCTTATTTGACAACTAGAGAAGATACTAGATTTTTTTTACGTATTTATACGTCAAGTCATATGATATGCAAATGTCACTTTTGATAGATGTTATCATACCTATTAAATAACATTAGTAATATGTTATCATTGTTGGTATCAAAAAAGTTTGCATTTTTTAAAAAGCCATTTGTTTGAAAATCGGTCGGTCTAAACAAGATGAATGCACAAATTACTCAAATATAGCTATGAATATTTCCATAGGTTTAAGAATTTGTGTCGTTTAGTTTGTTTAATATGTGTCATGCTTCAACATCCGTCCGGTCAAATCATTTTTAACTATAGGCCTACTAATGTGATAGGAATAATAAAAGTAGAATTTAAAGGAAATGTGTATATATTTCCACGGGGGGCGGGGGGAGAATAAAACCATTTAGGAAAAGATACTCCCGGTTTACTTGGCAGAACATTGAACCCTGGCCTCTTTGTCCCCGGGAAATCACACAACAATAGTTTGACTTTGAGTCCGCGTGTCCACCGAGGAGAGTTTGTTGTTTATTAGTGCTGATATGTGAGGACAGTCTCACTAATCAACACACGTGTCGATTTCAACCACAAAGCGGCCGAGGAGAAGAAGTTATTAGAGAAGAATCCTATCTATTATTATTATTATTATTATTATTATTATTATTGGTACAAGTGCACAATAGTTTTTATCGATGCATTTTTTATTAATGTAGTTTTATATTTTAAAGTCATGATAAATTTAAAATATGGTCTAAATACGTTAAACGCTTACGGAAACCAATCCAAAGATGAGCAAAACGCACCGGACTATGGGCTCGAGGCAGATTTGAGTCGGCCACAATCTATAGCTAGAAATATATGATGGACAATTTCCCATAGGAATTGTTCCGTTCGGTGACCTGGCGGTTTAGGGGTAAGGTGTCAAACTTCTGTGCTGCGGGTCTGGGGTTCAATCCTCGGTCCCTGATATCCAAACCCTTCCTTCATGTGTATTAGTCACAACTTGTGAATGTGTGGAATGCCAGGCCTCCACCGTGGTTCGGATTCCACGTTAAACTGTAGGTCCTTCATTTCATCTCGCAATCACCCTACCATTACACATTAGCGTAAGTGCGTATAACCCGAACGGGTAGTAAGATGTGGTGCTAATAGTAATAATAATAACTGTTCCATTTTAAAATTTTATTATTTTTTCAAACAGTTTCTCTAAAAAACAACACCAAATTAACTATTTAAATAACCCGTTTTAGGCTAGACTGCCGATGAAGAGGAGATCGAGGTTCGAATCTCAGTTGGGTGAACTGAGGTTTTTTTCCAAAACGGTTTTCCACTCTCCCTCCATGAAAATGCGGGTACAATTCCTATAAATATAATCTCCCTAAACTCTAAAAACCATTAGCGTAATTAGTACATAAGCAATCCGAACGGATAATAAAACGCAGCGCTAAAAAAATAGAAATACCAAAGCTTTGTCTGATCTAAAACAAAATATGTGGAAATGTGACAATATCCTGTAGATGTGTGCTGTTGGCCAAGTTGATGCGAAGTGTTGTGTTTAGCTTAGCTGACTCAGCAGTGCTGACCTAGGTAACACGTGAACTGGTTCAAGGTGTTGGTGAACTCTTGATACCGCATTCCTACGTCGAACCGGGTTTGCTCCCAGCGTATTTCGAAAGTGCGCGCGGGCTTTGTGAGGAGAGGAGATTCTACAGGATAACTTCGAACCATTTAAATGGTACCGATACTAAACATAAATCCAGAGCTATAAAGTTCGCACTTTAATTAAATTTATTCTAAGGATGGAACGTTAACACCAGGTACATTATCAGAATGAGTCAGAATAAAGCTTGATTCCCACGTCCGACAAACAATAAAAAGCAGAATCTGCGCAATATATCACGCACTTTAAGGTGACCCATGATGCATTGCAACGCTAACTTAAAACAGCTGATTATCAACATATTTTATTTTCTAGTAGATTAACATATTTTTTAAATTATTCTCCCGATGGATGTTTACAAATTATAATAATGTTTTTTGGCACAATCCCATACAATGACACACACGATTTACATTAACGGGTTCTTTCAAATCTCCTCGCGACGGCCAACGAATCTGTCTGCTAGCTTCTGACTGTAGAGCGCATGCGTTATCAAATGCGCATGCGCACTGATTTGAAATGGTTGTTTCTGAGATTTGATTGGTTCTCCTGTGCCGAACATCTCAGGCAGAGCGGACAAAGTAGAGAGGATGAATTGAACTTCAACAGAACAGCTCGCGCAGATTAAGAGGAACTTGTGATTAGCTTAGAGCTCGTCACGTGACCACGTTTCTGTTGTGCGCTAGTTTATCGGCGAACGTGTGAACCCACAGGAAAGGAAAGAGCTGCTACTCCAGTTCTCTCCTCACACTCACACTTGGTGGTTGAATGGCAAAGCATCACTAGCGTCGGGGCGCACCACGGTCTGCTTTAGACTAGACATGTATAGTCTGATTTTGGTTGGAAGAAAGGTCTAGAAAATTCAAATATATATGTTTGCTGCTAACATTGAGAACATTTTACTGAACAATTTGTGTGATTACATAAGTATTGATCATATCTACCAACAGTGACAGCTGTGGATAGATAACATGACTTGATGTATGGAAATATTAAAATTGTTTTAGTAAATTTTAGTAACTACCAGGTATTATTATTATTTTTATTATTATTAGAACCACGTCTTACTACCCGTTTGGGTTACACGCACTTACGCTAATGTGTAATGGTAGGGTGATTGTGAGATGAAATGAAGGACCTACAGTTTAACGTGGAATCCGAACCACGGTCGTGGCCTGGAATTCTACACATTCATAAGTTGTGATTAATACACGTCTTGTCAGAGGTGAGGGCAGGGTTTGGCAATAAGATAAATCTGTGCCGGGACCAAGGATTGAACCCCGGAACCCAACACAGAAGTCCAACACCTTACCCCTAGACCACCAGGTCACCTTAGATATTGTTCTTCCTACCAAATTCATGGTATAAGCTCCCCTGTGATTCAATAAACAGACATTTTTACAAATAAAATTATATCTCTAGTTGCGTGTATATATCATACATCCTACCATTGGCCCCATTTGCAACTTACACTCATTTTATGACACAGGATAATAAAGGGGCATGCCACACAATGAATCCGACATTTTGTCCGACAGTGTCGGAAGGTGTCTGATGCGGTCTGCTCAACATGGGGTTAAATGAAGGCCCACACACTGGCTTCGACATCTTCAGACGCCTTGCGACGTCGTTAGACTTATTTATTTGTCTGACGAAGGTCCTTCAAGTTTCGTATTTCGACAAGAAACCTTCCGACGGATTGAACTGCGCATGCAACAGCAGCCGAGATCAGTCACGTGACTACCGCATGGCCCGTAAATGGAGGGAACTTGATTTTCGTTTGGAAATGGCGGGAATAGCACAAGATATCAAGGCATCTAAAGACATAAAAACAGTCCNTATGGCAAGTTTCATTATGTTCGATTCAAATTCCGATCCCTTCTCTTTCTTCTGAACTATACCCTCCCGCCCCACACACACACACACACACACACACACGCACACACATACACACACATACACACACATACACACATACACACACACATATACACACACATATACACACATACACACACACAGAAACCGAAGATGATAATAATATTTGCACCGCGTCTTACTACCCGTTCGGGTTACACGCTTTAAATACTAATTACTCTATTGGATTAGGAATTGGGAAGGTTTAACTAGAGGAAGTGAACCCGCATTTGCGTGGAGGGAGAGTGGAAAACCATTTAGAAAAAAACCACCCCCAGTTCACCCGATTGAGATTCGAACCTCGATCTCCCCGTCCTCAGCAGTCGAGCTCAACACGACAAGCGCGTTAGCCAACTAAGCCACCGAGGCGGGTCTGAAACCGAAGAGATTTGACGTTTTGTCTTTAATCAAATGTCGGATCAAGTGTATGGCTAGCCAAGTCTGAGTAGGTGAGTCGGGACTCCATCGGGAAGTTAATATGAAAACCAGAGTGGAAATCACAACTTAGAAACTACTTTCAATGCCCCCGAAAAAGATTTAAACCTAAACTTGACATTACGGATTAGAGCTGAGCACGTCACTCAAGCTCATTAGCTCTAATCCAAAACTAGCAGAGTATGTTTGTTTTTTTGTCTAGTTAAGCTTTATACAATTATAAAATTTATAATTCAGATAATGAACTAGCTAATTTATTTTTGCTTTCTAATATTGTATTAAGTTTAATATTCAATTAATTGTATCATTACCTGCTCCAGTGACCACATGGTCTAAGGCATCACTCTCATGTTAGACTAGACTGCCAATGGCAGGGAGAGCAGGGTTTTAATCCCGGTAGGGTGTACTGAGGGTGGTTTTTCACACTTCTCCAAGAAAATGTGGGTACATTTCCTCTAAAGTTAACCTTCTCCACCCCTAGCTCATTAGTGTAGTTAGTACATGTTCATACAACCTAAACAGATAGTAAGACGCGGTAATTAAAGAATATATAATAAAAAAGTACTCAGCTGCCACATCAACAAAGGTGTAGGCTAAGCCACCTCGTTCCCCATTCCAAGGTAGCATGCGTGGAGAGTATTTATTAAATAATATTTGTTTGAATACAAATTAAAAACATATTTAATCCTCTAATTCTACAAATTTGTGGAAGTAAAATAATATATTTACTCAGTTGTTTGTATTTAATATGGAATTTCAAGTACCGACAATACAAAGTGTTTTAAATGTTAAATTTTAAATCAGAATAGATCGATAAAAAAGGCTAATTTTTTATTAATTAAGAATAAATATGTATAATTTGAATTTGAGCCCCTGCATTCAATTCCCAGGCGTTGACCCCACAAATAAATTTGCTTTCAAGACCCTTAAATGAAGTTGACAGCGCTACATTAGAGTAAAGCAAGTTGCCTAGTGTATACTAGCCAGGGGACACCGTCTTTGCCATTATTATGCGCGTGGCACTTCATTCTCGTCGAGCCAGAATTGGTAATGTTTAGAGGTTTCCCCTTTATAAACAGAGTCGCCACATTCACTTGGTGTTATAAATATTTTCAATGTTGAAAGAAAAACGAAAGTAATTTCTTCCGGGCTAGAAATGGCTCTTTATCTATAGTAATGAATATATGTTATTGTTGAGATAGATTATATCCACCGGGACGCATTTTAATTACTACCCGTCAGAGCTCTTCGCATATTTACACTAATGGAATACGTATGTGGAAAGTAGAATTTCGAGTAAATGCACTTGAGTTTGCCTAAAGAAAAATGGAAAACGATTTAGGCTAAACATCCTCTTCGGTGGCCGCATGGTCTAAAGCGCCATTCTTACAGTAGATTAGAATGCCGATGACGGAAAGATCGAGGTTAGAATCTTGGTCGGGTGTACTGAGGGTGATTTCCCAACATGGTTCTCCACTCTCCCTCCACATAAATGTGGGTACACTTCTTATAAATATAACCTCCCTAAACCCTAAAAAAATTAGCGTAGTTAGTAAATAAGCATATAACCCGAGCGGAACACCTGCTAAAAAAGTTAGACTAAAATAGCCCGGATTCTAACCTTGACCTCACTCTCACCAGCAAACCAGGTCTGGATGACGCCTCAACCTGCGTGCTCGCCGATGCGGATAAAAGTTACTTTTACACTTTAGGAAAATGGAAGTTTTGGATAATAAGGTTTACATTAATATTTAAAAAAATTCTCATATAAAGATTGTATTTTAATCGTTAACATTTTCTACCTCGATAGTATTATAAATCTTTATGTTTTATGCATATATGAATTTAAAAAATATATATTTTGCAAGTATGTTCCACTTTATATCCAGCTGTACCTGGGGCTACAGCTGAAAAGATTTGAATTGGTTCAAATCTTATATATAAAATTCTCGTGTCACAATGTTCGTTCCCGTACTCCTCCGAAACGGCTTGACCGATTCTCATGAAATTATGTGAGCATATTGAGTAGGTCTGAGAATCGGCCAACATCTATTTTTCATACCCCTTAGTGATAAGGGTTGTCCACCCTTAACATTTTTCTATAATTTTTAGACATTTTTTTAATATCTTTATTTTTTTATTATGTCGCATTAAAAAATACATACAACCCTAAATTTTTACCCTTTTATCACCAACCCCTATTTTTTAATAGCCATTTTAGTAATTTAATCATTTTTCATCCCCGGTCGATAACTGATCAATCGTCATTTAATTAGTTATCCCCGCCAGTTGTGTACAGGTGTCACTTCTGACCCAGTAAACAGCACGGAGTAGGGATGAGAACGAAGCCGGTCTCCTGTTTCTCTCACACAATAAGACTTCTCTCACTCCCTACACAGTTGTCGGCCATCATTATTGTTTATGCATCAAGTGTAGTAGTAACGTTGACAATTATTATTTTGCTATCTCAGTGTAACTCTCATATTAACTATTAATCATTCCTATTTTATTAATAACTAAAAATTACTTAAAAATTACGTTTGCCGGGTCAGCTAGTTTAAATATAAATATTGCGCGTCTGGTTTACATAAACCGTAGCCCAGTAGTGGAAATATGAACAAGTACCAATATACAATTTCCCAGGGGACGCCCGAATGTACTAATCATACATCATTACATGGAGGACCCGCCTCTGTGGCGTAGTTTGCTAACGCTCTTGTCGTGTTGAGATCGACTGCTGAGGACGGGGAGATCGAGGTTAGAATCTCGGTCGGGTGAACTGGGGGTAGTTTTTCCTAAATGGTTTTCCACTCTCCATCCACGCAAATGCGGGTTCACTTCCTCTAATTCAACCTTCCCAATTCCTAATCCACTAGCGTAATTAGTACTTAAAGCGTATAACCCGAACGGGTAGTAAGACGCGGTGCTAAGTATTATCATTATTTACATGGAGGCTATGCCGGGGATCGAGCCCGGCACCCCTAGATTTATATCCAGGCGCACTTGCCACGGGGCCGGTTTGTTAAAATTTGATACTTATATTACAGTTGTCTTTCGGATAAATCATTTGCTCCAAACACTAATAGACTTTATGAGAAAGTGTGAACGATTGTTTAGTATGATTTATTCACACCAGTATCACTTATTAAAGATTCAGGATTCAGAGGCACTTATATGTGATTGGTAAATGAAATATGACGTCAACATACGTTTTCAAAATGTTTGTTTGTTGAAAGTTATCTAATTATAATGATACAAACACCACCAAGATTTTACTTTTGTAATTCGTACCGATTCAATTAAGTCTTAACGTTTAATTAATCTTAATAACATACAATATAAAATATGTGTTGTATTATTAATTAATCACAATTAAAAAAATAACATCTTTAAAAATCTTGATGAAGACAAAACAGTATACCACTAAACTTTTCATTTCTGACCAGGTTATCACTACTGAACTAAATAAAGTACTTATTTATGTAGTTAGTTAATTTGTATTTGCTTCTTTCTTTTTAATTTATATTAGCAAACGTGCGTTTAATTCAAACCCGGTGATTGACCTGTAATTGATTATTAAGGGTAGCTAGTCCCAGAAGACGTTTTTAAAAGTGGCAAAAAATTGAACTTCACTGAATGCAATGCAGCTTGTAAAATATCGATGGATGGATGGAAATGACCTTCAAAACCAGATATTCATACACATACTTTTACTCATTAAAAATTAAATGTAGGCCCTCGTGTACACAGCGTTTGCCTTGAAAGGTAGCAGTCTTACCTTTGATCTCACTATGTCTTTGTCCTATAAGCTACAATATAGTGGAACCAAGCAAGGTAAGTTTGCTAACTTACAGGTTAAACAGAAGAAAACAGGGCTGTGAAGTTTTATTTTTAGAATACACGCACTAGCTAAATATAAACTTGGCATAGTGTGGTGAGCTAATTATTTAAATTTTATTATGTTTACTTTGACTTGGTAACAGTATTTTGTTATATATTTTTATTTCTATAACTTTATATTATTTTTAATCATATTGAACCTATTTTATTATGTATATAATACATATCTACATAATATATATAGTGTATATAATGTGTATATTATACATCATATTATATATATATATATATACTATTTATAATATTATATATCATACTCTATACATAGGGCCTACTATATATAATATATTATATATATTTGTAATATTTATATATTATATATAAATATATTATTTATTTATTATATAAATATAAATAATATATTATACATTATATATTTAAATATATAATATTATATATAATTATTTTAAGGGTCATTTTTAAATTTTAAAGTTCGCGATCTTAATTGATCACACATTCGTTGTCGACAATTTTCCCACATCTGTCACAGACTCTGCCTTAAAATATGAATGAAGTATGGCCCTGGACAGCTCAATGGTTAGAACATTTGCATACTAGGTCAAAGACCCTAGGTTCGATACCCGTGCCCAGATGTTATTTTTCAATATGATATTTAGATGTGGCTATAACCGTGGATATCAAATATGGTAGCTTAGTTATTTAACCCATCAAACTAGACGAGCCTGACCTTTAGTCCACGTAACTATCGATGCGGGTTAGCAATATTTTAAATTTATTTTAAATGTAGTGATAGATAACTCTTTTTAAACTACCTCGAGGCGGCGAAACCGCATGTTTCATAGACAGTTTAGTTGTCGGCGAAATGAAAATGCCATTATCGGAGTAGTTGCCGTGCTCCACTAGTCCTCACGGCAAATTGCGATACCGATGTCTTGTTCGTATTCGATTCGCGACTAATGGACCGGATAGGATTTGTGGTGGGTCTAATAAGCAATGAGACAGATCTGGATATGTAAACGAGCGTGCTATTGTAAAGCGTATCTATTCTCTAGAAACGTCAAAAGAGTATAAAAAACCGTTAATATGCTTATCTTTCCACCTACTTTCTGTGTATATTTGAGATTGAGAACAGCTAACTAGAGTAAAGCTTAATTCACACGCTCGCCGAAAGCAGAGTCTGCCTCAGTGGTGCAGCCAATCACACGCTGTATTTTGACCCATAGTGCATTGCGACGCTAACTTAAAACAGTTGATTATCAACATATTTTATTTCATAGTAGATAAACTTATATTTTATACTATTCTCACGATGGATGTTATCAAATTAAAATGCTGTGTCTTGGACATAATCCAATACATTGATACACACGCTTTACACTAACGGTTTATTTCAAATCTCCTCACAGTGGCCAATGAAGCTGTCTACTTACTGTTAGCTCTATAGCGCATGCGCTGTCATACGCACATGCGCACTAATTTGATAAATCCGAGATTTGATTGGTTCTCCTGTGCCGAACATTTCAAGCAGAGCGGATAAAGTATAGATGAGTTGAACTTTAGCGGAACAGCTCGCACCGATAAGTCGGAAATCTTGTGATTGGCTTAGAGCTCGTCACGTGACCACGTTTCTGTTCTGCGTTTGTTTTTCGGCGAACTTGTGAATTCCACAGTTACGTTGCGTTCCGTGCTTCTAAAAAATAATTATCCACCAATCAAATATAATTTGTGTTACAAGTTGGTGACCTGGCGGTCTAGGGGTAATGTGTCAGACTTCTATGCTGGCAGCCGGGGTTCAATCCCCGGTCCCGACATAAATTTATCTGATTACCAAACCCTTCCTTCACACTCTGACAAGACATCTAGTGAATGTGGGGAACGACAGGCCTCTACCGTGGTTCGGATTCCACGTTAAACTGTAGGTCCTCCATTTCATCTCACAATAACCCTACCATTACTCACTAGCGTAAGTGCGTATAACCCGAACGGGTAGTAAGACGCGGTGCTAATGATGATGATAATAATAATACAAGTTATGTACTCGTCCGTCGGTCCGTGATCTAGAGGGCGGTGAGCGGAACAGTTGGTCAGACGGTCCAAGTCTCGCTTCCTTGAACTCTTTCACTTCCTCTTCCTTTACGGTAATTTTATATTCTTCACGCGCCGCCACCTCTCTAGATACTGGTAAGTGGTAACATCGGTTTACTCAATCATGAACCCCAACTAGTAGAGTGTATTCCCACAGCTTAAAGTAGAGCACGTTAAAACTTAAATGGGAACAAAATACTCGGGCCCATTGACCTTTTGGTTTTATTCTAGTTGCAATAGACGATTATTATAATGGACCATTTTCGAGATCGCTACCAAAAATTAGAGATGGGAAAATAATCCACAGATATTTTTTAAAATTTTAAAACTATGTTTTTGTTTTATTTATTTGAGCTATTTAACGTGCAGTTTCTGAATCCATGTATTATATCAGCACACGAGAATTTCTATGAGAAAAAACGAAAGATGCAAAATTTTCCGGAAAAGGTATTTTCACATACCTTCCAGGGTTATTTTACATGCCACAATCGACAGGGGACCGACGGCTTTACCTCCCCTCCGAAGGAAGTTGTGCTACAGATTTTAATCGCCCAAGAAAATCTCAACCCAAAGCCCAACTCATTTTAATAACCTGGCTGAAACCTGGTATCTAGTGTTTTCATAGGGTTTCCCCCCAAGGATTTTATGGAATGTGATATCTAATGGTAAAAATAAATTTGGTTTACTAAAGGGGGAAAGACAACAACTCAATTTTATCCAGGCCCGCTCTAAAGATTTTGATTAAATGTTGTATCCAGGTATTTTTTGACATTACAAACAAATGGGCAACTCTAATTTTCCCATTAAATGACTTTGAAGGTACTTTACACAAACAGAAAGTTTCAATTTTGATTATATCTCTATAACTATTTATATACTAAATAACTTATCATTTAAAAGTTGGAGGAGTATTCAAAATTAAGATTTCAGTATATTTTAATAAAATCAATAATTTCTGAGTTATAAACACACACACACACACACACACACACATATATATATATNTATATATATATATATATATATTATGGAGATCTTTGACAATTGAAATTGTTTGTTATGCTCTTTCATGGACAGATATGTTCCTATTTTTTCAATGTTTCTGTAAAAGTGGATATTATTTCATTTCTGCTATTTGGTGGAGTGTTTCTGCAACAATATATTATATGATTTTATTTGATACATCTTACGAGTTTCTAATAAATGTTTCTATGTTAAGCTAAAAACGGTAGAAAGTCTGTGCAGTGCACCGTATAATTTATTTATGTATTTTTTGTACAAAAGTGATAGACCTGTCGTGACCATTTATGGTAGGAGAGACATAATAAACATATTTAAGATCACAGTTAATGTTATTGGAATAAGTTTAGGGATGCTATGTGCAAAGCCACGAATAAATCAATTTTAGATACACACACACATATATATCACCGCATCCAACAAGCCATCCAGGCTATTACATTTTTCTAAACTAATAAGGTAGGGATGAAATAGTTAGAATTTAGAGGAAATGTACTCACATTTACGCGAGGGAGAGTGTAAAACAAGTGAGAATATACCCCCTAACTAAACCCAGCCGGAATTCGAACAAAGACCAGTAGATAGCTGGACCGTTGAAAACAGCACGTGATTGGCTGATATTTATGGCACCGATTCAGTACAGAGCTGTGATTGGTCTCAGCACTTTCTCCTCCCCCTCCAAGTTTGACATCCTTTTCACGGTTTGTATGTGTTTTATTCATGTCCAAACTTGTTGGTTCATGCCCAAATTTGTTGGTTCCTGTTCCATTTGATTGTGTGTCCCATTGGGAGGGAAGAGGTTGGGGAGTTTTTTTATTTATTAGTGTGGGAGTTTTTTTATTTATTGGTAGGGGGAGCGTGTAGTCTCGGGCATCGGGCACACGTCCCACTGCGGTGGGCAACGCTCGTGGTCCGCATATTTCTCTGCCGGTGATCAATGCTCGTGAAAGCGGGGAGCGTGCAGGAGGAACCTCTTTCGACGGCTCTCTAACAAAGTGTGAGCAATGGGTCCCTGTCACAAGACTCTGTTGGACCTCCTTTCACTTTGCCCCCTCCCTCCTCCACGTGAGCTCCATGTGCCATACGCCTCCAGGGGATGAAATGTGTAGTAACCAACTTGGAGGGGATCATTGAACCCTTAGCAAAAGTCATTAACACCACCCCCTTCCCCCATCTATGTAGTAGTGGGTTTTCCCGGTGACGTCATCACTCACTAGGGTGATGTCGCAATTAGAGATAATTGAAACAGCTCTAATTATGCACAATCAGATGCTTCTCTACAATTGGAAGCTGCCTCACAGTGATTTGTAATCCTCAGGTAGGGGCCGCCATCCCCCATAAAAATCTATTAAAATGGGTTGTTTGGTACCTTCTGTCGACATGCGCGGATGTAAGTATCTGCCATACCTTCATGGACCACTGTTGGCGAAGATAAGGAGGATGCCTACACCCTTACATGCTGACAGTAGTTATTATTATTATTATTATGGTTTAGAGGCTCATCGACACATCGAGGTCATTAGGGCCTTGAAATTTATTGGATACATAATA
>CABFOW010002375.1:0-13878 GCA_902141385.1 Timema californicum
AGTAATACATATCCTAGCAGGGAGAGTAGGACAGCCAGTAATATGTATCCTAGCAGGGAGAGTAGGACAGCCAGTAATATGTCCTAGCAGGGACAGTAGGACAGCCAGTAATATGTATCCTAGCAGGGAGAGTAGGACAGCCAGTAATATATCCTAGCAGGGAGAGTAGGACAGCCAGTAATATGTATCCTATCAGGGAGAGTAGGACAGCCAGTAATATATCCTAGCAGGGAGAGTTGGACAGCCAGTAATATGTATCCTAGCAAGGAGAGTAGGACAGCCAGTAATACTTACCCTAGCAGGGAGAGTAGGACAGCCAGTAATATGTATCCTAGCAGGGAGAGTAGGACAGCCAGTAATATGTCCTAGCAGGGAGAGTAGGACAGCCAGTAATATGTATCCTAGCAGGGAGAGTTGGACAGCCAGTAATATGTATCCTAGCAGGGAGAGTAGGACAGCCAGGAGTAATATTACTATTCCCTCTTTCCTGGATGCCTTGAGGGATTTGGTCATCTCCGGTGAGAACGTTGCTCTCTATAAAACAAGAGGGTGAGTTGGGTTTACTGATGAGGTACACGATCAAAGCAGAGAATTATTGCATTTCAACAAAGGGACGTGATTCCGGAACCAGGGACTATGAAGGGACATGGAATATTATGGGATGGTATACTAGGGACAGGAACTATGAAGATACGTGATGCCAGGGACAGGGACTACGAAGGTACGTAATGCCAGCTCCCAAGACCACACTTGCCTGCTTGCTGTCAAAGGAGCACGCGACAATAAGCCAAGAGTACGCCGTGGTGTTGCACTGACAGGCGTCCATGTCGCACACCGATGTCACGGCGTCTCCCGCCACTATCAGCGTCGTGAGCACGGCGAGCGCCGCCAGGCAACGAGCGATTGCGCCGGCACCCATGGTGTGACGTCTCCTGGAGGCCGGCGCATGTCTAGCATCTCACATCACACGATCACACGCTCACACTTGTCTGAAGACACACACACACACACGCGCGCGCGCGCGTGACTGACTAAGTCTACCACTTGACGATCAAACAACAACTGAGCGGAGACTTGAGAGTTCAGAGTTGATCTGCAAGATGGAGGTGGCGCAAAGAATATCGACCGAGAAGACGAACCACTCCCATGGTCGTTAGGACGACAACGGACGTACCCACCTCCTTCACACGCGAAGCACAGAGACAACTAATATTACTCCGAAAATCTCGGGACTATTTTTACAAAGTAACATTTGGGACACTTTTAGAAAATACAAATATTTTTATACCTTCAATATTGATAACATTTTATAACTTTTTGTTTTATCATAGCATCCCATACTACCGTATGTGTTATACCCATATACACTGATTACTCTGAGGAAAGAGGAAGGTGGAGCTTAGAGGAAATTTACCTGAATTTGCGTAGAGGAAGAAAGTGGAAAACAATCTAGGAGAACAAAATCACTCTCAGTACAGCCGACCGGTATTCGAACCCTGATCTCCCCGGCATCGTTAGTCTGGTCTATTGCAAGAATGACGCCTTAGACCATTCGACCACCGAAGCGGGTTCTAGTTTAGTTGAGAACTACACCGGAAGATTATATTTAGGGGCAGCTGGCGGTCACATGACTTGGCGTATGAATACGTGAAAGATCTACAGTAAAAAAAAAGGACCTTCCTCTGAAAATTAGGGTAAGCTTGTAGAGTGGTGATGCGTAGGTCTTGGTTCAAATCTCGGCTGGGTGCAATCAGGGGGTGACTTTCAACATAGTGTGCTCCTCCCCCCTGACCTCTTGCCACGCTGATACTGATGCACTTTATCAACTTCCTCCCTCTTCAGATAAACCAGCGACGATGTATTACAACAGTGAGCTGTGTTTACATTTATCCGTGGGCCGTAACGATTCATACGAGCGCCTGATACAGGCCATATAGACTGCCCGCATGGCACCACAGCTGTCTCGGTTGCCTAGCGAGTCTGGCGCTATTGCAAGGGCCGCGATTATGGTGGAGACTAGAGACGTGATAATGTACATTTACATTTATAGAAAGGGCGTGTGTACAATCTATCCGCGGGCCGTAACGATTCATACGAGCGCCTGAGACTAGCCATATAAACTGCCCGCATGGCACCACAGCTGTCTGGGTTGCCTAGCGAGTCTGGCGCTATTGCAAGGGTCGCGATTATGGTAGAGACTTGATAAAGTACATTTACATTTAGAAAGGGCGTGTCTGCCCAGAGATCGGTATCATAGCAGCATTGGCGGCTTGCGGTCTAACAAGTAGGGGAACGTGAATATAGGCTATTACATAATATATACATAAACACATCAAATAGTGAGTTGGGAGGGGGCAAAGGTTGTTAGCAAATACATAGCTCATTATTAATTAACATTATTTTGATTATTTTATTGATGATAAATTGAGAATCAAAATACAACTAAATTATGGCAACTAAAGATAATAATATTCCAGTAAAAATGTTAGCTCATTGAATCCCACGGGGAGGAGACGTATTATAGTATTGAAGTATTAACATCACTGGTCTAGAACAGACTCAACGTTAGTGAAACATTCAACCACCGAGCACTCTATTCGCTACGTGAGAGTGAGAACAGAACTCATTTGTTCATGTTTCTGGTGTTGACGTCCTCGGGAGAAATTGAAATGAAGAGGAAACTTTAAAAATTAAGATGCTCGATTGCGTTTGTTACATTTAAAAAGGTGGATTATGTTTTCAGGAAAAACTACTAAACATTTTCTAAAACATCTCTAGGAATAGCTACACCCCCAAGCTTTAATATTGGCGTATAATGTTACAGCTCTAAGTTTTAATATTGGCTTGTAATGCTACAGCTCTAAGTATTAATATTGGCGTATAATGTTACAGCTCTAGGTTTTAATATTGGCGTGTAACGCTACAGCTCTATGTTTTAAAATTGGTGTGTAGTGTTACAGCTCATATGTTTTAATATTGGCGTGTAACGCTACAGCTCTAGGTTTTAATATTGGCGTGCAATGATACAGCTCCGTGTTTTAATATTGGCGTGTAACGCTACAGCTCCGTGTTTTAATATTGGTGTGTCACGCCACAGCTCCATTGATCTTGTTTGTTTCAGCTGCCACTCCAACGAACGACTGTTCCTCAAAGACTTTGTCCACTGCGTCCCTGGCAGTAGTGGGGGTCGACTGGCAAGGTGGCTGCAGCCTGACAGTTATGTGGAGCCCTCTAGATGTGAGGTGCTGTACTCGCGGGACGACATGAGGTGCGGCTGGCCTGCCATTGTTACTGTCCTCACTCGGGACCAGTACGGGGACCTGGTGCACGTGCCAAGCCTCAAGGTAACATAATGCTTGGCCCGAGACAAGAATTACCAATATTACAATTATTATTAATATTATTATTAGATTTACAAAAAATATGATATGCCTTTTTTTTAATACGAGGTATTTAATTTGAACTTTCTGAACCACCTGATTATATAGCACATAACTTATAAACTAACTTACAGTAGCCCCATGGCTTCTTTGGTGCTGAGTGACAGCTCACAGCTGACAACTGACAGATTTAAAAAGTTACCAGACCAAATTATGTATCCCTACGCCGAACCATATGATATACAAAAACCATATGTTTTAGCAGCTGTCACTTTTGACAGTCAAAATTTAGGTATATACCTAAATGCTGACTGTAAGAAGTCAGCTGTGAGCTGTCAGTCAGCACCAAAGAAGCCACGGGACTACTGTAAATCTAGAACGGACACCTCATCCAGCCCCTAGCCATTAAGAATTCATCAATTTGAAAGGTGAAACCCACATTTCACCAATGATTTTTTTTTACCGTGCCGGGAATTGAATGAGGAAAATTTAGCTAAGTTAGGCAGACACGCTAATGGCTGAGCTAATATGTCAGATAATATTCTGATCACTCACCCTGTATAAGGCATATGTTACCATTGAGCTCACTTTGTCTTTTCTCTATGAGAACATGAGACAAGCATTGTTTAGCTTGAGGAAATATTCCACAGAACATAGAGGATAAACCACCCCCTGTGTCCATAATGCTACCGGCAGTACACAAGATGAGCAGGAGACGAGTCTGGTCGTAACTTGTGTCTGACAACAGTTGGTCACCCCCAGTGTGTGCTTGTGTCAGTAGATTGAGGTGAAGGCAGTCCCCATCGACAAGAAGGAGTTGGGGGACTCGGACCAGAGCCGCAAGATGAGCAGGAGACGAGTCTGGTCGTAACTTGTGTCTGACAACAGTTGGTCACCCCCAGCGTGTGCTTGTGTCGGTAGAGGCAGTCCCCATCGACAAGAAGGAGTTAGGGGACTCGGACCAGAGCCGCAAGATGAGCAGGAGACGAGTCTGGTTGTAACTTGTGTCTGACAACAGTTGGTCACTCCCAGTGTGTGCTTGTGTCGGTAGATTGAGGTGAAGGCGGTCCCCATCGACAAGAAGGAGTTGGGGGACTCGGACCAGAGCCGCAAGATGAGGCGAGTCTCCCAGCCGGACGCTCTCACGTTCGGTGGTCACGCCCATCCTTCTCTGGACACCCCTTATGAGGTCACCATCAAGGACAAGATGTGTTACTACGCCATTACCATCATGAAGGTAAGGGCACTGTCACCTGATTCTCAGTTTATGGTGGTTATAACCAGGACCTGGACTTTGATTACCTAAAAAGTGATTTAAAAAAAACATGACCGATGAAACGTTTTAAAAAAAATGACCTAAAAATATTAACAAACACTTGTAATGAATGCACACAACTAAATAAGCAAAGAGGATACAAAGTTCATTGGCTGCATTATATTTTTATTCAGACAACTGTGTATTGAAAACATCTAAGTTTGATTATTTATTCACTTATAAAATATCAATTCTCTTAAAAAAAATGCTTATTCAACATAAATACCTTAAAATGACTAAAAAATTACTATATTACCAAAAAATCCCCCAAAATTATTTAAAAACAATGCAAACCAATAAAATATAACCTAAAAATTCAAATGACAAAAAATGACCAAAGACATAAAATATGTTTCCGCAACTAGGGGATCATGAACAGGATTTACGTACACGTTGGCCTTGTATGTGATGTACCAAAATAACTTGACTACCTGTCATCAAAATCGGGGCCCAGGTCATAACAACCCTCACATCCTGGTTTGGACCTGTGCCATTGTTATCCCTGCGAGTCATTCCAGGTGTACGAAAACTACTCGTTTGAGGAGTTGCGGTTCACGTCCCCCGCGGTGAAACGCTCAAGTGAGAACATGCTGGTGCGGCCCAATTCGGACGGAACGTACAGTGCCACCTGGACTCCTGGTAGTGTGGGATGGTACTCTGTGCTTGTCACCATCGACGGGTACGACATGGAGGAGGTGAGGCCATTTTGAATAACACATTATTTCTGATCAATCATGTTTTGTTGCCAATTATTAATAACAATAACTCTTTAAACGTTTGTAAATGACAGAATTATATTTTTAAATATATAAAAGAAAATATCATTAAAACAAGATTTAATAAGTAATAGCATTATTACTCATAGAAAGAGTTGCAAAAATACAACACCTTATATAGCATTGGTTTCTCTCTTGAAGCATCTCTAGAGTCAAACTCTCCCCCCACAAACCCATCATCCCCGCTCCAGACTAAAAAGTAATGTAATGTAGCTTGAGCTCCTGCCCTGATTCCAAGAAGACCGTGCTTATTGGGGTAGTCACTGCAAACTCGAGAATTTAAGGGGTCTTTTAAAAAATGGCGCTGCTCTGGATTTTGAAAATAATTCACTGATGTCTTCTATGAAAGGTGTATTTTAAAATATTTATTTTAATACTGATTTTAAAAATGACTTCTGTTCGTTTCCACTACATCAGGCTTTTTCCAGAAACCACAAATTTTAGTTTTCACAATTTTTGAGTAATTTTGACAATTTGTGCATTGAAATTAGAACACATTGTTACTTAATCAGACTATTTTACATACATATGTATTGAAATACTATTAAAACTAATTTTACTCACTTTTTAGTACAAGTTAAACATGATAACCTTAAAAATAAACTAATCTCATGTTATTAAAACTGTTAAATGGCACTCTCAAGGTCAAGAAACAAATGAATGACGTAAGTGTTGCCAACATGTGAAGCTTTAGTCTACAAATTCCCAGCATTAACTTAATATATCCAATAATACAAATCCTGACATCAACTTAAGGGATTGGTGAAATAAATAAAAAAATGTAAGTACGTGATAAGAAGGAGCAAGGCGCAGATGACATTTCTGAAATCGGCATAAAACAACTCTGTTAAAAACTGCTATTAGTTTGCAAACATATAAAACCACGCAGATCAGTATAATTCAACAATCTATTTTTTTTATTTCTGTGACTCACATACATTATTTTACTATGAAATTACATTAAAATATAGTTTCTATCAAATTTGAAAGTTGTATAGCATCACTGAACATTTGTCACGATTGAAAAAATAATAACTTTTATTTAATTTTTTTTTGGTTGATTCAATTGTAACCTTTCATATGAAGCTACAACAGGCCTAGTCAGCCAGTAGTGGAAAAATATATTACTCGAATAAAAAAACTGAGCCAGACTATAGACTGGAAACGGTAATGGATGTAAAAAAAACTGTGACCTTTGTCATTTTACAACGTTTCTCAACATCAAAAACTGTTTCGAGGCCGTGGCCAGGTCACGTTAGTAAAATGCCCCCATCTTCCTCTTTTGTTCTACCACTCTTCTCTCTCTCTCGTACACTTGATGCTATCTACCACTATTTTTTTCTTACCCGCCTCGGTGGTGTAGTTGGCTAACGCACTTGTCGTGTTGAGCTCGACACTGCTGAGGACGGGGAGATCGAGGTTCGAATCTCGGTCGGGTGAACTGGGGGTGGTTTTTCCTAAATGGTTTTCCACTCCTCCTCCACGCAAATGCGGGTTCACTTCCTCTAATTCAACCTTCTCAATTCCTAATCCATTAGAGTAATTAGTATTTAAAGCGTATAACCCGAACGGGTAGTAAGACGCAGTGCTAAATATTTTTTTCTTGGTCTTTTTTTGCGGTCTTGTTAACAAACCAACACTCGGGTGGATATTGGGTTGATAGACCTGTGTGATGTCCCCAGACCTACAAGGTGGAAGTGAAGGAGCCCCCCCAGGGCATGGCTCCCCCCACTCAGAGTGTTGTTAAGAAACCCTCACACCAGCCCAGTCGACTGCGCAAGTTTGTCGCCAAGAACAGTGCTGGTCTGCGCATCCGTGCACATCCTTCCCTTCAGAGTGAGCAGATAGGCATTGTACACATAAATGGGACCATCGCCTTCGTAGACGAGGTAATGTGGATTCTTAATATACTAATTCTAAAAGGTTTAGTGACTTTACACACCTGGGACCTCCACATTATCATGTTGTGTTCTGATATCCATAACTATGGTAGAGTCTGACTACATTTCAGTCAAAATACTATCTACCAGTATTGAAATGTTGCTCCTTGATCCAAAATGATGACAAAGCACTATCCATCAGTATTGTAATATTGTTCCTAGATCCACAATGATGACGGAGTGTGGTTACGACTCAGTCAGGATACTATCCACCAGATATTCTAATATTGTTCCTAGATCCACAACGATGACGGAGTGTGGTTACGACTCAGTCAGGATACTATCCACCAGTATTGCTGTAATGGGTACAGCGAAGCCTGGTGTCTGCAGTACAACCAACATCTGGGCAAGACCTTGTTACTTCCAGTAGAGGAACCCAGGTCTATACTAGACCAAGTCATCAAGGAGACGATATTGCGCAAACTGCCCGAGATAGCTGCTCACAAGGACAGGTACAGGCACCATTGGGCACCATCATAGTCATTGACAAGGACAGGTACAGGCACCATACTACTTACTGGCAAGAATGGGTACAAACACCATCAGGCACCATCATACTCATTGACAAGGACACCATCACTGATAAATTCTTCATTTTAGCAAGGTCCTAGGAGCGCATACCAACAAAATGTAAATTCACTATTTGAAAAAATAAACATTTAAATTAAATAAGCTAATAATTATAACTAAAATATAAAGAAATAGTATACAACTATTTTATATTATACCAAGAATAAATTTAAAAAATTAATCAACGACATAATCACTTTTCTTGTTTTATGACATTCTGGGTGTCTTTGCCGTGTGAATCACTTTGATATTTAATTAAAAGCTTCCGAAAATATTAATACTAAAGGGGTTGAATAAGGGATAATATCTTTTTGCATATTGATTTATTTATCTCTCTCTTTTTTTGTATCATGTCACACTATTATTTTGTGTCACACAGGGTGTGCGGCTTATTAGAATATATAGAATACAACTAGGGTGCATGGAACCCTCGCGCCAGTGCTAAGTGTTTATATACATATTTCATTGTGATCTTGTAACTGTTTCAGTCGCTCCAAGAGTCCTGTGGTCTTCGGTCCCGGGGACTACAACGTGGTGAAGTGTGGGGCCTCTGGCCACAATGTCCGCAGCAGGCCTAACCTCAAGGCACCCCCCGTGGGGATGCTGGTTCTCGGGAACCAGCTGACAGTCATGGACATTGTGAGTACCCTCAGAGACAGCACTGGTTCAATGCTGCTCTGGGAAAGGACAAAGAGGGGAGGGGGACACTGGTTGAGGGGAGATGAAGATGAAAACTGTCCGCTTACATGAGTCATTTAATAATGATTTGGAATACCCCATAGTTTGAATGAAAAAAAAACACCAAGTTTGAAAAGGAACGTGGTGAGAAGTATCTCCCAATGCGGATTCTTTGGACGGCCAATACGGTTTCCAGATTTCCTCAATACCTTCCTACCTCGGCGTCGGAACCAGTTTCATTCATTGTAGTCTGGTGTGAAAGCAGTCCGTTGTGGGGTTCCACCGAGTCCAATATCCAACAGTAAAAATAAATCAACACATAACTTTCAGGCGATTGGTCACCTCAGAACTTGTGTCTTGGAAATCAAAGAGTGAAGATGGGATCTGAAACCGTCCACCATCCAACATATTTTGCGTGGCTATTTCAGGCTTCTTCCAAAGTATTGGGATGATTTGGGACCTATTAAGCCCACCACTTACTAGCCCGGACTCCCGAAGGCACTTTTCTCCCACAAAAAAAAACAAACTTTTACACACGTATCTATCTCTGCTACGAGATCAAAGGGACTGAGTCAACTGACACACATGCTTCTAGCATGAAGAAACTCCAGGGAAGTGAAGTTAACCACACACCCAATTATTTTTGTCCGCCATATTTCGCTGCCAACTTACTACCATAGTTAGATGTCCTCCTACACAATATTTATTCTATTTAAATTAGTAAGATCTCTACCCCTTACCAAGAGTTAAGAATAGTCTTACTTATGGAGTATGATGTTTGGATTGAAGACATGAGAAATTTTTACTTAATAATTACTCAAAAAATTAGTAAATTTACATAGATAATTTATAAATAACACATTGTAGGCACAAAACAATAATTTTGATTTATTTAAATGATTTAGCCATTATAAGGTTAACTCAAAACAACATTAGTAAAACAAGTCACTACCACGGTGTATAGAAACGAGATAGGGCTGGAGGTTAACAAGAGAACATTATGCACCAGTTGTTTGTTCACTGACATTACAACTCTCTTGGGACAGGAGAAGGTCTGTACAACATTAACAACACTGACGGTGTGTACAGGCGGTGAACAACGAGGGTACCTGGGTTCAGCTGGATAAGGAGACCAGGCGCAAGTTCTGTTTCAACACAGAGGGCGAGGCGTGGTCCTTGGCGGTCAGCAAGACGGACACTGCCTACCTGCGGAGGGATGGTCACACGGACAAGGGTGGGTTTTTCTTCTGGCCCTCGTCTGTGCATCGAGGCAGCAGGATGGGTCAGGGAAAGTTGGCTATATATATATATTATTTACTAACTGTTAGATAAGACTTCACACTAGTCTGAATCCACAAGATAAGATAATATTTGCATGTGCACTTTTTATTATTATTTGTTTAATTAAGTATATATAAAAGGTGAAGCTTTGATGATGAATGATTATAATGATGGACATGAGCTGTATCTTGATTATAATTGAATTAATTGAAACAGGACATCTGGATTCGATTCTTGTGTATAGGTATAATTTTTCAATTTATTAGATTAATTATTAGTATCTTAGAAACTTGATATGCAATTTGGGACTATCACCATCATTGGCTAACTATTCGTGTCATAAAACAAAATGATTATAAAGCTAGGCAGATATTATTTTATAAGAATAGTATGAGGATGGCCTGAAATAATAAAACATGTTTAGTTTTTACAATATCGTGTTGGTAATATGACGTGAAAACCCTACCAACTGACCCTTGTCCACAGAATTCTCTCTGGACGCCCGGCCTCACATCCTGGAGAATGGCTTCCACGCGCCCAGGAAGGGATTTGACTTCTCGCACAACTCCAACGTCTCGCCCTTCGCCTCGGTGGAAGGCTCTGGGTTCATTTTCCGGAGCGCCACTCCGTCGAATAATGAGACTCCGCCCCCCGCTGGCATCAGCACCAACCCCTTTGTGTTCGGGTCCTTTGGGATGCAGGGTCACAGGGGTGGGTCTCAGGGCTCTTTTGGGGTGCACGAGCACAGAGGTGGGTGGGCCCTTAAGAGATTTCTAATTTTACTAGTTGAGAATTAATACAAATAATATCAGGGTGTATTGATTGATGTCGCAAGTAATTGGGGTGTGGATAAGAAACCTCAAAACAACACAAAAAGTCTATATTAACTGATGTCCTATGTTCGATGGTTCTCCAGATAAGGCCTTCTAAGGTTCTGCTAGAACTTTTAATAGACCTACTAAATACACCCCTGTTGCACCTCTTGTAAGTTACAATATCACTGCTGATACACAGGCAGGGCTGAAGCTACACACACGGTGGTGTATCAAATAGGGCTATTAAAGGTTCCAGCATAACCTTAAAAGGCCTTATATGGAGAACCATCGAACATAGGACATAAGTTCATATAGACTTTTTGTGTTGTTTTGAGGTCTACTATCCACACTCCAGTTATTAACCTAATAAATAAATACACCTTGTATATACATATATATCAGAGATGGGGTTCTTGAATTCTTGATTCATATACATATTTGGAAGTGGTTAATTAAACAGCAATAGTAGAGTATATTGTCGCTGTTCAGGATCTGCACCCAACCCTGCCCCCAAGATACCCGGCACTGAGGAGAGCTCGCAGCCTGTCCCAGACAGGCCTGATATGCCCTGCTCCCCAAGACCCCCCTGGGACACACGCCGGGCCGACAAGGACAGAGAGAGCAGCAAGTTCGCAGCGCTCCACAAGTGGCTCAAGGGAGAGGATGGGAGAGGTCACCTGGACAGGAGGGGTTCACCAGGGAGGTGAGTTCGCACTACAGTTATCCCTGCACTCAACTCTATATATGTTGCGTAGGGTTGGCTGTTATACCTAGCATTGTGTTTTCTTTCAGGGACCTGCCGCCAGAGTTGGTAGGAGTGTCCGTCAAGGAGCTGGTCAAGGCCATAGGGGAAAGTCGAGCCAATGGTAATGGTGTAACACCCCCAGGGACACCTCGCAAAACCTCTAGAAGCTCCAGCCCAAAGGCACCCCCAGGAGGGCCCTCACCACGTCTCAGTCGAAGCTCCAGTCCTGTCGCTATTCCAGGTGAGTCACATGATGGTAGCTTCCAATTTGTCCCACTAGATTTGTGTTCCTTTTCATTTAAAAACTCTCATTTTCCATTTCAAGAAACTAGATGAGCTAAACATGTTTCTGATAACATGGCAATGTCCGCTGATGCATGAGTTTATTAATATCTGAGTGTGGCATAACTTCCATAACTTGGTCGACTGCTCCACTAAACTAGGTCACATCATGTAGTAACCTCACTTGGGGGTCATTCATAAATCACATAATGCCTTTTATTACTTCTATTCCCTGCCTCACTCTCTCCCACGCTCCCCGTGTAACACCAAGTAGACATTGATCTTGACTCCCCCACTTCAATATCTGTTAAGTAACTTTTCACATCAAGAATGACTGTTATTATTTCATAGAGAAGCTTTTGTGACACTTAAAGGGGGACTCAGATTTAATACTACTCAGATTCATAAGTTATCTATAAGTATGTTTATCAACTGTGAATACATGAACAATAATGTTAAATCGATATCTTTGCATAACAGCCTCCCTCTTGTTACTAGCTTAGTTGCATTTTGTTTGACTTGGTTAACATCTCAAGTGCTGTCCCCTTGGGGTGCCTCTGTTGAAATTTGTTTTATTTTGATTATAATTGCAGGGGTTCCAAGCTCTGATAACCCGAGCGTTTGAATACGGTCTGATGCTATACAATGTTGGAAAATAGAAAATATTTCATTAGTTTGATAACCCTAAGAAACAAATTTTTACAAATACTTCATAAGTCAATAAAATATAATGAAAAACCGTCATCATCGTCATCATGAACTGTTTCCAGCCTTTGGCCAAGTCAGTTTTATAAAATGCCTTTGTCTTCCTTTTTCTTTCACCATTCTTCTCCTCTCACTTGCACACTTGATGTTACCATCTCCATCATTCTCCTTGTGATCCTTTCTTTTCCATTATCACTACGTGTCCATTTTATCTCACCCTAAGTTCCTCTACTATCTCATGTAATCCTGTTCCTCCTTATAACAGCTAACATTACCTCCACGGCCTCCACCTTCCTGGTTTCTCTTTCATCCACAGTCTGTGTGTCTGCTGTATACGTAGCTATGGGTGCAAAGTACACCCTATACAGCACCTCAGGTCACACCTGTAGAACGACTCCCCCTGCCCTCTTCATATTAGATCTTCTCTGCTCCCAACCTTCATCTCACTCATGCTTCCAAGATACTCTACACTCTGTACATTTCTCAGAATTACTCCATCCAACTTTATAACTATTATAGGGCCAATCTTCTCTCTTCACCATGATAAATCCCATCTCACACTTTTTCTTCTCCTGATTCCATTCCTGTACTTCCTATTCCTTTTCGCCCTATCATCAATTCATCAATAAACATCATTGCTTTCATTCTTCCCTCCCTGGCTTTCCTTGTCACTCTTTATTCATGATATTTCCAACACCATTCGTTACCAAGAGTAGTGGTTGCTTCACTCCATTTCTTTGTTGGAACCACTCCGTCCACCCTTTCCCTGTCTTTACACAATTTATTATCATCATACATACTCTTTACTTTCATTGCTACTTCTCTTTACACTCCAGCCTTTTCCACCGCTTTCCATGCTTTCCATCCTTCCACACTTATATGTTGTTTCCTTGGTCATGAACTACATTACTGGGTCCTTTCCATATTAATATCTCTTCTCCGTCAGTTGTCTGATAGCAAATATTATATATTTCATTGCGTTCTTCTCTCTGAGCCCATGTTGCTTATCCCTCTACTTTTCCTTTATGCTTTTTCTCATCTTCCTTTCCAAAATATTTTCACACTTTTTCACATTGACACATCATTGTTATGCCTCTTTAATTTGTACACTTCTTTCTATCACCTTTCTTAAATATTGGTGCTATTTTAACCTAGATCGAGATATTGGTCATTGACAACTGATATTAAGAGAGGCAGGCCATAACTCTATGCCCAGCGGTAACACTGTAGAGAGTAATGTGTGTTGTTCCCCTCTGTTCAGTGGCAGCACTGTAAACTGTGTTTCTTTCTATTATTTGTTCTTGCCCCTCTTTGTTAAAACTACAGTCCTCTGTTTATAATTTTATATAACTCAAAAAAATGAAAAATAAAAAGTTTATCCTTAAAGCGTT
>CABFOW010002375.1:14341-42650 GCA_902141385.1 Timema californicum
CCCCCAGTACTCCACACTCTGTCTCTATTTATTCTTCTCACTGATAATTGGTCCACGGTCTGTAGCGTCGGCGAGCCGTGCGGCCGCTCAGTCTCTATATGCTCCGAGCGGCAGTGTCGCGAACCCACCCGCTGCAGGTATTTCACACATAGTTCTCTTGACCTTCCCCCTCATCTCTTTATGTTTGCAAGACTGTGTCTATATTAGTAGTTCTACTGCCATTACCTGTTGGCTTTATTTGTTTTTTGATAATTTTAAATTGATTCTTTATTTACCTGCCTACACATTTATTTTAAAAAAATGTTTGGATCCTCTATGTTTATTTTTGGATCGCAGAAATGATTTATGGTTGGTTTGTGTACACTTTGGTTTGTATTATTTAAAATATTTTTTTGCACTGTTCTTTCTTAAGACATATTTGACTTCAAGCTAACGTAATATTGGACAAAATGAATAAAATTGAGTAGTTACTCAAAGTAAATATTCCTGAGCTAGAGAATTTATCTGGGAGTACTCACTTATTTGAATAAATGCTGATTTTCATCTGAGTGATTGTTCATAATTCTGGATAAAATACAATTTTGCACTACCTGTGCCTCTTTTGTGAATCAAACCTGAAACAGTGAAATCTCTCACCCTTTTTGAGTTAAAAAAAATGTTTTTTTCTAAGAAATTTCCATTATTTGTAAAAATAATTTAATAAATATTATTTCTTGAACTCAGTTTAATCGTTATTAATCTAATGACTAATGAAAAAATCTTTTCATTGCGTACTGTACAGCTTACATAGTGCAGAGAACATTGGGAATAATATACAAATTAAATTAAATTTGAACAGTATGCCTTCTGGTCGACCTCGATGGTCTTAGGTTAAAGTGCTTGCTTCAGGACCCGATGTTCAGGGGTTCGAACCCAGCCAGGGTCAACCGATTTTTCTTGAGCCATAAAAATCTATAACACAACTTCCTTTGAAGAAGGAGTAACATCATTGGCCCCAAGTCGATTGTGGCATGTAAAAGAATCCTTTACCTTTCCCAACAAAATTGGTAGGCCCTTTTATGCTTGTTCATAGAAATTCTCGAGTGCTGATATGATCAATCGGTTCAGAAAGTGTAGGTTATATACCTCAAATAAATAAAAATATAAAATTTTCTATTTCGACTTTACATCACTTAGTACAACTGTGCATTTTTCATAAGCTCTAACATTTTAAAATAAACTTTTCACTCCATCACAATTGAGCAGGCTACTGACGAACTCAAAGTTGTTTGACTGTTTGCTCTGCAAAGTAAGTGTTTAGTGACTTTAATACACTTCAAGTAAATACTTGTACAATAACAATTACTCATACACTATTATTCATCCAAAGAGGAGTAAACACTCCAAAAAGTGAGTTAGAAGTACCTAACTAAATCCTTATTTTTATTCATTTTGTCCAATATCTTGTACATTTGTATTCTTATAATGTGTCATTAATAAATATGATAGATTTGTAGAAAATGGAGCACAAATAAACACTTAGAAAAATACAAATACATCAATATTTCTCCCTCAACAAGGCAGTAGACTGAACAGGAAGTTGTCTTTAGTAGTGCCAACATAGTTGTTGAAGGATGAAAACTTCTCTAATGGATTTAAAACTCCCCTGAAGTTCTAATTTTGTTCTTTGTGCATTTCAGATAGTATTAAGTCATGAACGGGTTGTGGATATGGATTATAATATGTTATCCGTTAATGTGCCATTTCTCATCTTGGGACACTTCACATTGGATTGTGTTGAAGGATTATAAGATTTTGACAGTCTAGCAGTCCTCAAAGTTGAGGTTATGATTGGAGTCTGATTTATTTGGGTTCTTGATCTTGTTGTTATGGCGGTGCTTATTCATACATTTACAGAGAGTTTAACTGGTGAGGACAATATATAGTGCACCACATTGTTGGTGTTCATCATCATCATCATCATCATCATCATCATCATCATCATCATCATCATCATCATCATCATCATCATCGTGAACAGCTTCCATTCACTGGCCGGGTCTGTTGGGAACATAAGTCTCTTCAACATACAGTTCTATTCACCCCCTCTCCTCCGCAATGACCCAGTCTTCTTGTCCCTTCAACCACCTGTTTCATAGTCTTTCTCTTGGCCTCCTGCCCTCCACTTCAATATCCAGCATCTTCTCCTCACATGACTGTATCACCTTAGTATTTACTTTTCCATCCTGTCTGGCACTGGCCCCTCCTAGAAACTATTCCTCTCATCCTATCCATTCTTGTCACTCCTATAGTACGTCTCAGAAATCTCATTTCATAGGCTTGTTGGCGCTCTAGTTGGTAAATAAGGTTAACGTTTTCACACGAGTTGACTGCCTTTGTTGGGATTGATAGCGTTGGTTGTGTTGCTAGAGGAAGTGTGTGCTGGATGATGTGTTTGGAAGGTTTTGTTGCGAGGTTGGTAACTTTGAGTTTGGGCCTGTATCGGAAGATTTCTAAGAGATGGAGGATGCTTGCATACAAAGACCAGTGGTTTTGCAAGGGTATTGTTGATATCTAAGAAATAGCTGTGGAAAAACTCGTATAGACAGAGTCCGTAATGAATGTGTGCTGAAGGAGTACGGTTTGGAAGGGAATCCAAAAGGTCAATTTGAAGTAATCGTCTTATGTCGGTTTGGGCATGTTGAGAGGATGCGTGTGGATCGAGTGACGAAGCAAATATATGAAGGTAGAGTGTGTGGGTCAAAAGGAAGGGGTAGGCCATGTAAGGCGTGGTTATATGTTGTAGGCAAATGTTTGAAAAAGAGAAACATTAAAATAAGAGTTTTAAGAGTAAAAGAGCGTGTGTCACTCGGTGAATGGATGTTGCTGAAGTGAAGGTAGTATGCAAGGTTAGGAAAGTGTGGACAAAGTTAGTGAGGATGCACTAAGTACAGAGTTGTTTTTTAGCTATATGCACATTTGATTGCCTACCTCTTAACATAACAGCGTGATTAGGTGCCTGTGTGTGCATGTGTGTGTGTGTGTGTGTGTGTGTGTGCTTGTGTGATCAGAGTCAGGCACATGCATTCATGTAGGTAGGTATCCTACTATGATATGTTATTGAGTTTTGGAAGACCTGGGTAGTACTAGAGTTACAGAGCCTGGTTCTCCAGGTTTGGGTGAATAAGGTTGTTAGTGAAGGGGGGTTTAGGGTGGCCTCTTTGTGTAAAAATTCCTTTAATATTTTACAGGGGATTTTGAAGACATAATGGATGAGCATGGTAGATTTCACGAGTGCTTATGGTAAGACCTTATGGGATAGATATTTTGGTTTTGATCAGATTACAGTGTGGGTATCTCCTTTGTGTGTTCACCTGTTTCAAAATTATCATCACGGGGGGGAAAGGAAAATGCAGGATGGGTAGTTGGCGTCACTGCCACAGCCATCCCCCTGGAGGCAATGTGTTAGAATGGTGGTCCCTCAGTGATTAACAGGACCCACCTTTCACCAGGGACAAGTTGTTCAAACACCTCTCTTATATGGGGAGTGTGAAGAATATGACCCAAAATAGAAAGGATTGGACACGATTTCATCTTCGGGGGAGATCTGACAATTACCTCCGGTACAGGGGTACAAGATTGAACAAGTACAAACTACTACATCACTGGGAAAACTTACAACCGTGGGGGCATCACAATACACACTCTATACTACGATATAAACGTTGCTTGCTTACTATTTGATACCAAGTTCTTTTGTTCTTTTTTGGGGTGACGTATTTCAAAGTTTAGATATTTTTGAGTTGTAACAAGATATTTCATCTGGTTTTTGTTTTATTGGGCGTCTACCACCCGTTTGGACTGAACACATATGTACGCTAATATGCTATGGATGAGGAAGGTTGAAATTAGAAGAAGGGTACCCGCATTTGTGCAAAGGTTAAGTAGAAAAACATCCTTAGTACACCCGACTAGGATTCAAACCTCAATCTCCCTGTCATAGTCAGTCTAGTCTATTGCGAGAGTGACGCCTTGGACCAACAAAATGGGTTCAGGATTTTAAGGCGGCCATAAAATATCTTAAGGTACATTTCAAGGAATATTGTCTAGTAGGTGGATTGATTTAAAGAAAATTTTAGAGTTGAGATTGTTTAAAAATTAGGGTAAGCTCTATTAATACGTCATCTATGAAGCAAAACCAGCAGAATGGTTTGTTGGTTTGTAAATATTTGTAAGTGTTTTTACTTTTATTTGTGGTACATTCCTATCATATATATTTATTAAATGACACATTGATTAAGGCACCGTATTTCATACATTTGTACTTTTATGTAATTTAGAAATATGTTTGAATGTTGTGTTTAACCCTTTCTGATAAATTATTTTCAAAATGTATTTCCAATAAATTTTACTTATAAAAACTCTTCTTCTATTAAATTGCCTATATATTTAAATAGATGTGGGTATCTTAATATGATTATTCACAAATGGGTTGAAAACCATAGATTTATATTTTATTGGAACACAAATGTGTGTATTTCTTTGTCATCACAACTTTGTATTTTTCATTTCCAGGATTTTCACTTTCTTGATATTACTTATTGGTTCAGCATGTGTGCGGCTGTCACATTTGTATATCTTTCCCATCCAACCTTCCCAAAAATACTCCTACAATGGACTGGTTTGTAATTAACGTTTAGGTCGGGATAAACTTATAGAGTAAACTCGGACCAGTCAATGAACAACTTGTGTTCCTTGAGAATGTGTTTGCCACACTCCCCTCGCACACCATTATCCCAGCACTGCTTCCCTCCATGTGTCTACTGCTTCTTGTATGTTCTTGGCTCTGCCTTGCTCCGTAAAACTTTCTGTTTCTGTCAGGTGTTAAGACATGTCTTGCTCCACACAACTGTCTGTGTCTATTTATTTGGTGCTAAGACCTGTCTTGCTCCGTACAACTGTCTGTGTCTGTCTGGTGTTAAGACATGTCTTGCTCCGTACAACTCTGTTTCTGTCAGGTGTTAAGACATGTCTTGCTCCACACAACTCTGTTTCTGTCAGGTGTTAAGACATGTCTTGCTCCGTACAACTCTGTTTCTGTCAGGTGTTAAGACATGTCTTGCTCCGTACAAATCTTTTTCTGTCAGGTGTTAAGACATGTCTTGCTCCACACAACTGTCTGTGTCTATTTATTTGGTGCTAAGACATGTCTTGCTCCACACAACTCTGTTTCTGTCTGGTGTTAAGATATGTCTTGCTCCATATATATGTCTGGTGTTAAGACATACAGGCTGGAGTCCACAAATCTGGTGTTATGTGGGGAGTAGAATACCAGGCTTCTAATCAAGAACAAGTCTCATATTAGAATTAAAGTGATATACCAAGTTTAGAAGGATGTACTTTGTCATTAAATGAAATAGGAACCGCACTTCCACCGTTAGTACACCACGACCATCGTAACATGTATTTTGGCAATCCTCAACATCCACATTGCCTGGTGACCAATTTTGAGACTATGTTTGTGGACCCCAGCGCAGTGGTGGCTCGTGGAGGGTAACCGAGGAAGGTCCTATTTTGCAATGGTACCTCCCAACTCGATGTTTCTTGTATTCACAGCACATCACGCCTCAATAGCAAGTGCTTGTTACGTTGACTATGAATGTCGAAATGGGGTGGGATTTGGTCTCATAAAGCTGGGCCTTTCCTCGCCACCTGCTTCGTGCCACCACTGACGCACACGTAGCACCATCATATTAATATTATTATTATTAAACGATTCGGGTCTCAATGTGAAAACATCTTTGAACTCAGTTTGAAACACAAATTATAGATTTGTTTCTTTATTTACACTTACTTTGAAGTATAACTTTAATAGATATTTATTTTAAGTATTGTGTTTGCCTTGTTGTTTGCAACCATTACAGCCCAAAATTTATTTGGGGATGACCTTGTGTAAAATATGGCATCAAGGACCTCAAATTGTACCAGTTATTGAATTAAGCTCACTTTATAATCAGGAAAGATAACGAACAAACACAATATGTATTTTACAATAAAAAGAACACATTTCATACTTTACATTGCCACCATTGTAAAAAGAGGCAACAGCTGCTTCTTGAAGAAAATTGATCGTAACGGCACAATCCCCTGACCTAGGTTTCATTCTGAGGGGGAAATGGGAAATGAAACTTGACACTCCCTCTTGATTAGTTACGATAGAATGAAACCTAGGTCGGGGGACTGGGCGGTAACAATCTATTTCCTTCAAGAGGAAGTCATAATCACTTCATCCAATGGCAACAGTGTAAAGTGTGAACTAAACTCTTCTTTTCATTGTAAAAGCCATATTGTTTTTGTTCCTGTTTATATGTGTTCTAACTACCTTTCCTGTAACTTCTTTCAATATATACAAAGTGTGCCTCAAAATGGGAAAAGAGGTTTTCCTTAAAGAGATTGATAATCATAAACTGATCTAAGTTGTATCTTGTATGCATTCATTGTTTCCTCTCGCTATTGTTACTAATGATGATGTGTTCCTCACCGGTTCGCCAGCAGGTGCTGCATTGTTTTAGATGTTAACATATTATCTCTTTTAACAACCTCTCTCCTGCTATTGTGGTCAGAGCTCCTGGATCTGATTCCAGGCTGGTACGGGGGGATTATCCTCGAAAAGAGGAATAATTCCCAAGGTCACCATGGTTTTTGGTTGATCAGGTTTAAGTTAGGTTAAGAGCCTCGTCGGCTCCACCAAGTCATATTCACTATCATCATAAAATCACCTCATCGAGACATGAAAAGTACCTCTAAGGACAAGATGTATGATTAGTACATTCTGGCGTCCCCTGGGCAACGATCTATTAGTACTGGCTAATATGTCTGCAAACTGGGCTGCGAGTGATGTCGCCCGGACATCCCATTATTATTATTATTATTATTACCTCATTTAACAGTCTAGTAACTCTGTTTGAATTATTTTTTGTACTGCGTCTTACTACCCATTCGGGTTATACACTTATGTACTAATTACATTAATGGCTTAGGTACAGTAGCCTCATGACTTCTTTGGTGCTGACTGACAGCTAAAAGCTTTGAAAAGTTACCAGACCAAATTATGGATCTCTACGCCGAACCAAATGATCTGCAAAAACATGTGTTTAGCAGCTGTCACTTCCGACAGTCAAAATTTAGGTATATACCTAAATGTTGATCGTCAGAAGTCAGCTGTGAGCTGTCAGTCAACACCAAAGAAGCCATGGGGCTACTGTACTATGAAGGTTGTATCTAGATGAACTGCGCCCATATTTGTGTGAAGGGAGAGTTAAAACCATTTTGGAAAAAAACGCTCTTAGTACACCTGGTTGAGATTTGAACCTCGATCACCCCGTCATCTGCAGTCGAGTCTACTGCGAGATTATCGTGTTAGACCATGCGGCCACCAAAGCAGATTGTTTGATTATTAAACAGGAATATCGCGCACTGGTGAGCTGAGAAGATATACTAATAGGGTAGGGATGAAGAGGGTAAGATTAAGAGAGAATGTATCTGCACTTGCGTGGGGAGGCAGTGGGAATCCATTCAGGGGAAAAAACCTCTCAATACACTTTCTTGGGACTCGAACCCCAACCTCCTTGTCATTGGCGATCTATTATGTTGCAAGAGTTGACACCTTATACCATGTGACCACTAATGCAAGTTTCGGAGATTAATTTTAACAACATGTGCCTGTCTCTTGTTAAAATTTAGTTTTATTGCATCAGGCCCTTGAATTGCTTAAAATGCAGAAGTTAAAAATATTGTTTTTTAATACAAAATATATATAAAAAAATAAATTCTTCGGTGGTTGAATGGTCTAAGGCAGGGGTTTTTAACTAGTGGCCTACAAAGTTTCTTGTGAATCTAATCTTCTGGAGTAAAATTGATATTTTTAGCCGAGAAATGGGAAGTTTTAATTCGCATTTGGAAAAATTCATGAAAGCTCTAACTGATGTTCATTCGACAGTAAACCTAATTGCGTTCTATTTTAATAATAACGTTTGTATCTGGGTGAGACTTATTTCCTTCTACCCCTCAGTCGCTTATGCTGCAGCCCATCACTAGAATCGACCTGTGGATTAAATTGGGGCCCTCTGGCACTTTTAAGTTGAAAACCCCTACTCTAAGGCATCACATTCGCAATAGACTAAACTGTCCACAATGGGGAGATCAGGATTTGAATCCCAGTGGGGTGTACTGAGGTTGGTTTTTCCTAGAGGGTTTTCTACACTCCCTCCATGCAAATTATGGTACACATCCTTTAAATCTGACCTCCCTCAACCCTAACACTTTAGCGTAATCTCTGCATAACCCGAATGGTTAGTAAGAGGAAGGGGTAAAAATTATAAATTACTGCTGAAATACACGGAAAAATGCACATTTGTTCATTTGTCTTAATATTTTAGAATAATATATTGAGTTTGCCTAGCAATTTTGTGTTGATGATCTGCCAGTGATGTCCATAGGAGATGTAGTTTAATACTGAGAGTTTCCACCAGGTGGCAGACCTGTACTAAGCTTGCTCCAGCACGATAGCGCCAGCAGCAGTTCTCAGCCGTGCGGGTCCCCTCGTAGTATTGGTCTGTCCCCGCTAGGTAGGTGGCAACACCTCTACGACACCTGCAAATACTGCTCTCTCTCTCTCTCTAACTCGCTAGGGACATATTTCACACACACCCAATGCTGTTTCCACAACAAACTATTTGTAAGGAAAATAATTGTTGTAAATATAAACCTCACACAGTGAAGTTTTGGTTCAGTTCCACGCCACTCATCTCACAATTTTCCAGATCTTGTCAGTTTATATTTGTATTAAGTTAATATTACATTCTTGACGATTTCATTGCGAGCGTTTGTCGGTCCGACTTCGCTCTGCTTCCTACCATCAAAAGTGCCACAAATCAATCTGACGGCTCCACCTTTTACCATTAAAAGTGCCATGATTCGATAATATCGGCACCGCCTTCTACTGTCAAAAGTGCCATGAGTCACTCTTATCAGCTCCACCTTCTACCCTTAAAATTGCCATGAGATAATATTGTTTTTAAAGACTTGCGCTAGTTCTGTAGGTAGTCTATAGATAGCGTAGGAGTATAGTATGTTACTAGGATGAGAATATTCATTTATTATTATATATCAGGATATTTATATAAAAATGATAGAACAATCTGAAAAATCACTTCATAAATAACAGTTTGGAAATTTTTCTTTTACAACTTTGCAAAAAAGGGTGAAATAGCCTTGATATTATAAACATACAAAACTTTAAAAAGAGCTGACATACTTTGCGCATAAATACGATATAGATGTGGCATTAAGAGGGATAAACTCATCATCATCATCATCATTTACTGTTTCCAGCCTATATCCCGGGCCAGTTTTTTATTCAAGCCATATATTTCCCACTACCGGCTTGCTAGGTCTGCTGTAGCTTCATCTGACATATAATCTAACTCAAGACTAGGGGCAGGCACAATATGCAGTCCCCGGCCGTTAATTTTTCAATGTGACAATGTGAAAGGGTAAATCCACATTTCACCGTTGATAAATGGTGCACAATAAATAACTATCTCAAAGCCCTTGGTTGGGTTTGAACCTCGAATTCATATGTTGAACTCTAATCAACTTTTGGGCAATTTATTTTGTCAGTTCAGACACTTACATAAGCTGAATATTGGTTATTCCACCGTGGCTTACTTAATATCAAGCGGGAACTAGATGTCCCCACGCTTTGAGTAGTACTTGCGGGTGTCGTACGAAACAGTTGTTGATGTCTGGTGAGTAGGAGAGAAGAAGTGTGTAGTCCTTAAGATGTTGTTTCATCAGAACATTGGTGCTAGGCATGATGAGAGCTGTATCATTCTTTGGCTTGTTGCATCACTGAATGTTCGCTGATGATGCATGACAGTGTTTGCATTAGTAATTAGTACATGTGTGCCATTTCCAAATATATTTTTTTTTCTAGAAGTATCTGTGTCAAGTGTCATCATCACTTGATTAATAGGAAGCTGGAATTTTGTTGGTGGAATTGTTTCATAGTTGAGTGGTGGTTCTCACTAGTATCATTCTGTATATATTTTATGAAGTACTTTTGTTGTTCTTTTAAGAAGTCATTGTGTTTGATTAAACTGTTTACATGGATAACATGTAGACACTTTGTTATTATTATTATTATTATTATTATTATTATTATTATTATTATTATTAGCACCGCGTCTTACTACCCGTTCGGGTTATACGCACTTACGCTAATGTGCAATGGTAGGGTGATTGTGAGATGAAATGGAGGACCTACAGTTTAACGTGGAATCCNGGAGACCTGGTATTCCTCACATTCACAAGATGTCTTGTCAGAGGTGAAGGAAGGATTTGGTAATCAGATAAATCTGTACCGGGACCGAGGATTGAACCCCGGCCGCCAGCACAGAAGTCCGACACCTTACCCCTAGACCGCCAGGACACCGACACTTTGTTGTGTCAAATTTCAACTGATGCAAATACTTGTAGACACGCAATAGTGATTATAATGTCAATTCTAGAAAACCCCACCTGAGAGTGTGGTAGACTTTACAAACTAAGTGCAGTGACTGCCAGTGCTGTGTTTAGGATTCTTTTGTAAACAAGAGTGCTAAAGAAGTCCTATAAATGACATTTGTAATATTGAACTCCAAAAATATTAGCCAATAGAAGTAAATGTAAAAAGTAAATATGTTATTAAGCTTAATTCACTTAATAAAGACAAAATTAAAAAAATAACGCTTGGCATGTCATTTTTTAATGCTTGGATATGTTTTTTTAGTTTTGTGTTGTGAATCATAAAATAATGAGTCAAATGCATGGTTGAGTTTCTTTTCTGTATTTATAGCCTATAACACAAGGTAAATAGGCACAGCTCGCCACGGCTGTAACAACACAGTGCACTGGTGTCGTCCATGTGAACTGAACCTAAGACTAATTTTTTTTACACATTGCTTAGTTTAATATAATTAGTAACTGTATTAATCAAGCTGTTTAACTAATGTTGATTGAAGAAACTTGTTTTTTAAAATAGATATGAACGTCTGTACTATTTATAAACTATTGTTTTATTTACTAAAATAGTGATTGTTATTTTATTAAGTATTTTGTCAATATTTTAGTTTTTTCAGCATTCCATTTAGATTGTCTCAGATTGTTGGGTAGATATAGTTTAGTTTTTAAGGTGCGGTCGCATAGCTACTAATACACAGTAAAAATGACTGATTTGCGACCTAAATTCTAGATGAACCAATAATGATGTTTTTTTTGGTTTTTTTATTATGACTGTATAGACACTTTTCTAAATATATATTAAATTATATAATTAATTTTTTATGCATATATTTTTAAAATTAATTCAAAATATGCATTTTTGAAAATGGTTGGATTAAAAAAATAAATACCATCTTAAGTTTTGTTTGTAATTTACAAATATAATTTTTTTATTCACGTAAACCTTTTCCCTCAGCTAGAAATCGGTCATTAGTTACATAAATGTAGGTTTATACAAGATAGGGGTGGAAACCCCCACCACACCTACTCAAGCCAAGAGAGAAGGGAGGGTTCTCGGTGAACCCGAGACTCAGTTGGCAGTAATCCTATTGTTCCTTTGACAGGACAACACTAATGGCCTTGAAACTTGTCCATAGGACCAGTTAGAATATTTCAGATGTATTTTTTTTCTGAGTCTTAAAAAAAAATCTTTGCAAGCTAGAAAGTGAACTTACATCAATATTATTTCATAAAATATATCATTTAATTTTTTTTTTCATTGGGGATTTTCAACATGCAATTTATGAAAACAAGGATTATATCCGCACATGACTTACAAACTAGCTTTTAGCTATGACATATATCACAGTTTACTGAAGTTAAATTAACGACTCTACATGGTATCGAAACCAGGACCTTTACTATAGTCAGCACAAGGGATATCAACATAGATAAAGTGTTGGTTAAAATATAAAAAGAAATGTATTACGTTAAATATGATAAACCACTTTAAATAAATGGTGACCTGGTGGTCTGTGGGTAAGGTGTCAGACTTCTATGCTGGCGGCCGGGGTTCAATCTCCGGTCCCGGCACAGATTTATCTGATAACCAATCCCTTCCTTCACCTCTGACAAGACATCTTGTTAATGTGAGGAATGCCAGGCCTCCACCGTGGTTCGGATTCCACGTTAAACTGTAGGTCCTCCATTTCATCTCACCATCACCCTACTATTACACATTAGCGTAAGTGCGTATAACCCGAACGGGTAGTAAGACGCGATGCTAATAATAATAAAATATATAGTAACAAAACTTATTCAATGTAGCCTTTATTCAAACACTTTGTGAGCCTAAAACTTCAGGTAGAGGCGGCCGACCAGTCTCTGTTTTGTTTGTCATTCAGAATACAGAAAACCAATCGACCAAAAGAGTGACACATGCCAGGGTGGTGGAAGTAATAAAGTGGTGGGGGTACTCAGTTCGAGAAGGAAGATAAGACCCAAAATGAAATTTGCTCTTCTATTCTGCCGCATCTTAACTGCTCTTTAAATTAAATAATATAGTTTATATTCAAATTGTTTTCTTGCTACTTTTACACTGGGTCTTACTACCCATTCGCGCAATCCAAAATGGGTAAAGGTGTGTAGCTTATTACTAAAGCTTTATTAAAATTAGGGAAACCATCCTGTTCCTGTCTCTCACTCTTTGTATGACTCAATGTCCTGTTCTGCTCCCTTATTCTTTATGTCTCTCAGTGTCTGTTCCTGTCCATCACACTGTGTCTCTCAATGTCCTGTTCTGCTCCCTTATTCTCTGTGTGTCTCAGTGTCCTGTTCCTCTCCCTCACTCTCTGTGTGTCTCAGTGTCCTGTTCCTCTCCCTCACTCTCTGCGTGTCTCAGTGTCAGGTGGAGCAATGATCGACTCCCAGCACAGCACGGCCTCCCAACGAAGAGGGTCCACTCAGAGTGACACGAGTGCTCTAGTGAGCAGTCTGACCCGAGATCTGTCTCAATCGCCCAACACCAGGGACCTCTCGCCTTCTCCGAGCTGCAGCTCCCTCCAACTCCGCTCTGAGGGCAGTCCTAACAGCACACCCGACACGCCCAGGAAGCAGGAACAGGTCAAACTCCATCTCATTACTTCTCAGGATTCACTAACTACTGTAGCCTTACACTTACAACACTAACTACTAGAGCCCTAACACTAGCAACAACTACTACAACTAAACACTTGCTACATTAACTATTGCAACCCAACACCAACTACTAGACCTCTAACACTAGCAACACTAAAAACTTGCGAATACAGTGTGATTGTGTTTTTGTGTAGGATCCATTGGGCAACATTCCAAGGGCTGTCACCCAGACAGGAACCCAGACCAGTCCAGAGAGTGCAGCTAGCTCCATAAAGGGGCACTTTAGTATTGGCGCCAGTGGCCTGAAGGATGACCAGCAGCAACGCCTCTCCCCTAAACTGGGGCGCAAAGATAGAGCCAGTGGGCCCCCGAAGGGGAGGTCCAAGAGAGCCATGTCCCCGGCAGCCCCCCCACCGGCTGGTTCGGTTCCTGTGACCCGAGGTCTCTCCCTCAATAAGGAGCCTGTGAAAGAGGCTGTCAGTCCATCAGTGGCAGAAAGCCTCCGTGCCATCTTCGCGGCCTTCCTCTGGCACGAGGGGGTGGTGCATGACGCCATGGCATGTGCCTCGTTCCTAAAGTTTCACCCGGGTCTCCCTAAGCAAGGGGCCCTTGTGGTGACAAGACAGCACTCAATGACACCCGAGGACAAGCGTCGTTCCGAACTGACCAAGGAGCAGCGAGCTCGTCAGAGGCACTCTGTGGAGGTGAGCACCGCAGGGAACTATCTCCACATACAACCAGCTACTCTGGAGACTCTCACGCGCTCAGCCGCCAACGCCAATGCCAACAGGAACAGATCTAAAAAGCAGCAAGGGGAGTCTATCATCAAGGAGGAGGCCTTGCCAGAGTCCTCCTATCACACGGTGACAGTGCTGCCCCCGGCACTCAAAGCGTTAGTGTTCCTGTGGGAAGAACTCAGTTCCAATTGTCTCAGAGGCATTGTCCAGAACGTCGTCCTCCCCAGTCCCATCGCTCCAGTGCGCGCCATCAGGAAACCGGCCGAGAAGAGCAAGGCGTCTGAAGCCAAGGAACTCAGGGTGAATGTGGAGAGGGAGGTGGGGTCAGCCTACGTCCCCAAGAAGGGGAATGGGAGCAGGAAGAAGAAGGAGTGGAAGCCGATGGGACGGGTCAACCTCCTGGGTGATGCGGCCATGTTGGGGCCTGGTGCAGGGATAGAGCGTGAAACGGCCTGCGAGCTGTGCGGCAACATGTACCCTCATCCTGTCACCTACCACATGAGGCAGGCCCACCCTGGCTGCGGTGGGCATGCAGGGGGTAAGGGATACAACAGTGGGGGCAACTTCTGCGTAGGGTGGGCTGGGAACTGCGGGGATGGGGGAGTCGGTGGAAGCTCCTGGTACTTGGTTTGTGACACCTGTCGAGAAAAGTATCTGCGCTCCAAGAGGCACTCTGGGGTGCCGGGCAAGGATAAAGCGAGCGGGACAGGGGGCAGGAAGAACAGTATATCTAGGAGGAAGACGACAGCGACCCTAATGTCATCGTCTAAACTTATGTCTCCGACGGCGAGTGCCTCGTCGCAGGAGACTCACATTGTGATGAAGAACAATGCGATGTTCCTACTGGAGTTGGCGAGTGCAGCAGGATCAGGACTCCCGACTCACGGGCAGGGAAGTATGCCTGCTGTGGCGGAGAATTACAGTCCTCCTGAGCCCAGCGGGCCCTTTCCGCCTCCTGTGGGGCCACTCATGTGTCTGCAAGCACTGGGGGTTCACCCCTCGAGAGATGAACAGAAGTTCCTGGAGGAGACACTCCTTCAACAGCAGGAACCAGGAATCAATGGAAATGATCTGCTCACCTCTGACAACACTAGGGTGAGTCTCCATAAAAAAAACAATCTGTATGCACCCGATAGGACGATGGCCGTTTGACGTACAATTTGTGTAATGTTGACAGCCCGTATCGTACAGCCCCCAGAGTGATGGTGAAGGAGAGGGCTCCAAGAGTCGAACCTTTCACCGTTCCATCTCCATGGGCACCAATGGGGTTCCTTGGAGCAGACGAGAGGGAGACGGGAGGTACATCATGATGCGCAAGCGGAACAACAGCAGCGGCGAGATGGCCACCGGTAAAGTGACCTGTGACTGTCTGTTTGAAGTCCTAGTTGTAATGTGGAGGCAGAGTAATGTCACCAAGCCACTATCTTGCAGATGGAGGCTCTTCACTGCTCTGTTACCCTTCGGCAGCGCTACAGAAACTTGTCCCTAGTATGGACCAGTCAGCCATCGTGTCATCATCCTGTCAGCCAGATCAGGGCAAGGAACTTCTCAACCGTCCAGTCCTCAATTTCATGTTTCAACAGCACAATCTGGAGTCACTGCAGCTTGCCATGAGACAAGCTCTCCGGAAAGCCACGTGCCGGGTGTATGCCATGCAGGTCTCTCATTGGTTGTGGAGTATTAATGTAATATGGGTCATCGGATGTGGATTATTAGTGTGATACAGGTCACCAGATGTGGAGTACTAGTGTAATACTGGTCACCAGATGTGGAGTATTAGTGTAATACTGGTCACCAGATGTGGAGTATTAGTGTAATATGGGTCTTCGGATGTGGAGTATTAGTGTGATACAGGTCACCAGATGTGGAGTATTAGTGTAATACTGGTCACCAGATGTGGAGTATTAGTGTAATTCAGGTCATCAGATGTGGAGTGTTCTTGTTTCACAAAACTTTCTGTAGTGTATTCATAGTGTACTCTATTAGGGCCTATAATTTACAACAAAATTAGCCATTTAAGTAATTTAATTATTATTTTTTACATAAATAATCGTGGTGGCTCTTAACCAAAGCTTACTTAGCACCTAATTTGTCTTATAATATATAATGAGACAATCACATGAGTAATTTTGAACTTAACCTGAAATGTCAAAATGTCAACCATGTTTTCTATCTATAATTGTCATGCCAGTGGTTGTTCCCAGGCATTGAACTGGCTTCTACGCAGCGTGACACAACCCACGTGTCTACATGATCTGCTGTGGTGGTTTGTGGCGGCTCTTACACCCTCTCCTGCCGATCACGATGGAGAGGGAGGAGAAGAGAAACAGCTGGACAAGAAGGAGGAAACGGTTAGTGGAACAACGCATTGTAAGGTCCACAATGCTGACCTCACCTAACAACGCTGACCTCACCTAACAACGCTGACCTCCTCTAACAATGCTGACCTCACCTAACAACGCTGACCTCACCTAACAACGCTGACCCCACCTAACAACACTGACCTCACATAACAACACTGACCTACTCTAACAACGCTGACCTACTCTAACAACGCTGACCTACTCTAACAACGCTGACCTACTCTAACAACGCTGACCTCCTCTAACAACGCTGACCTCACCTAACAACGCTGACCTCCTCTAACAACGCTGACCTTCCCTAACAACGCTGACCTACTCTAACAATGCTGACCTCCTCTAACAATGCTGACCTCCTCTAACAACGCTGACCTCACCTAACAACGCTGACCTTCCCTAACAACAATGACCTCCTCTGACAACGACAATGCTGACTTCTTCTGACAATGACAACATTGACTTCTTCTGACAATGCTGACCTCCTCTGACAATGACAACGCTGAGCTCCTCTGACAACTTTGAGCTCCACTGACAACGCTGACCTCACATAACAACGGTGACCTCACCTAACAATGCTGACCTCTAACAACGCTGACCTCCTCTAATAATGGTGACCTCCTCTAACAACGCTGACCTCACCTAACAACGCTGACCTCACCTAACAACGCTGACCTCACATAACAACGCTGACCTCACTTAACAACGCTGACCTCACTTAACAACGCTGACCTCCTCTGACAATGCTGACCTCCTCCGACAATGCTGACCTCCTCCAACAACGCTGACCTCCTCCAACAACGCTGACCTCCTCCAACAACGCTGACCTCCTCCAACAACGCTGACCTCCTCTGACAATGACAACGCTGACTTCTTCTGACAATGCTGACCTCATCTGACAATGACAACGTTGACTTCTTCTGACAATGCTGACCTCCTCTGACAATGATAATGCATAGCTCCTCTGACAATGACAACACTGACTTCTTCTGACAATGACAATGTTGACTTCTTCTGACAATGCTGACCTCCTCTGACAATGACATTTCTGAGCTCCTCTGACAACGCTGGGCTCCTCTGACAACTTTGAGCTCCACTGACAATGCTGACCTCCTCTGACAACATCAACGTTTTCTGACAACACTGACCTCTTCTAAAAACATCTACCTCTTCTAACAACACCAGCCAACTCTTTGATTGAAATACTATAAAAATTACTGATTTATATTGACTATACTTAAGGTACTAGAACTAAGGTACTATGAACGATTGGGACCTCCTGATCACACTATTGGTCAGAGTCTCTGGCGGGGAGTCCAACCAACCTGTTTATTTGTGTCCCAGGAAAACAACCAAGGAGTCTGTGAGCATCCTCTCAGTGACATCAGCATTGCGGGAGAGGCGGTCCACCCACTCCCCAGTACCTTCCACAGCCTATTGCAAACCATAGCAGACCTCATGTTGCTGCTGCCCATGGGGTCTGGTCTGCAACAGATGGCCATACGCTGCTGGGGTCTCAGGTTCACCCAGGCTGACCACATGTTCCTGCACCGGTCAGTTATATCACTGACTCTCATCTCACACTCATACACACAGATATGTAGAGACCTAGTGATGTGATGTTGTGTGTTTAGGAGTCACGTGTTCAGTAACATCAGTAAGATCTTGTCACGGTCAGAGGAGGAGCAAGATGACGTCAGTCTGAGCATGCACGAGAGTCATCAGTCAACATACTCACAGGTGAGTCATCAGACAACATGCGAGTGAGTCATTAGTCGACGTACTCCTGCGTGAATCATCGCACACTGTGAAACTTCATAACCTCAAGTCCTACTGGCATTGAAAGAATTTATATAGATTTTAACATCACTATTTTTGAAGCCTTGGTTCTTAGCTCTGGGATTTCTGGAAGTTCTGGTATTGAACAAAACTGAAAAATTAAGAATTGATTTTTTATTAGTTTATTTGATGTTTCTTTAAATGCCAACAAATATTAAATGTACTGGTAATGAACATTGTGTCCAAGTGATCTTACCCGGATCGAACGTGGCTGTTATGTTCTTACATGTTTCCTCGTCCTGTGTCCCTAACCTAGAGTACTGTTGTGACACAGCTGGTGACGAGCTGTGTGGAGACCTTGAAGGATTTGACGCCGGGTGTGGACATCAAGGCGTCAAGTCGCCAAGCCATGGTGGGGAGCCTTACCGATAGCTCCACCGAGACATTCTGGGAGTCTGGGGATGAAGACAGGTGAGGCCTGGAGCTCTTTGTCGTTCCCACAGGGGAGCCTGTCCCGACTGCTCTTAACAGGGAAGTACCTTAGCAGAATCTTTCCCTCGTTACATGACCCTGAACCTCCTCCCGGTTCTGAGTCAGACACCCTTACAACCCGCAAACACCCCTATTAATATTGAGTAGAACAATAACTTGACCAAATGTGGGTTCACTTCCTCTATATTCAACCTTCCAAACCCATTAGTGTAATTCGTACTTAAGCGTACAACCCGAACGGGTAGTAAGACGTGGTGCTAAATAAAAAAATAAATGACAACTTGGCATTCCACCCACAAAGTAACAAATTAAATTGGCTCATTTTGTAATGTTAACTACGATAGCTACAACACATGTTCAACTCACCAAGCTCTCGCCAAATTTCGCCAAACCGCTCCTCCGGCACATGTTGACTGGATATAAGATAAAGACAGGCTGATGACCCTCGCTATTGCGCGTTGACTCAATGACCCCTAGTGGCAAGTCGGGCAATCTAACCTCCATCTCCCTCCAGATACCATGATTATTTTGTCTTGTCTTAAAGGCCTCTATATTCACACATCTCTTATTGGATTAAAGTTGTTGTTAACATTTAAATAAATTATAAATATCTAACCTAAATTTAGTTTGATTTCATTAATATAACAAATGTTGGTGCTTTAAATACTCACATCTTTCTTGCTCTTTGTTTTTAAGGTGTCTCTTTAATATGTAGAAATATGAGCTATAAATTGGAGGGTACAAGGGAAATAGGGGTGAGATGAAATTTTAAATCAAATCGAGTAAGTGCTACCATCTGTTATACAATCTGGAGACCTTTACAATGCACTTGAGATTATGGTTAAAAGCGGTCTTTGTCATAGTTATATATATTTTTTTAAAGTACTAGCTGGGAGTCTTTTTCGGTTTTATATATAAAAGTCACTGCCCTGGAAAATGTGTTTAATGTGACTTCCACCTTTCCCCTTTGTAGCCTTCAAGTGTGAAGTTCCCTGTCTGTCTGTCTGTCTGTCTGTCTCTTGTTCGGTCCTTCCATCCCCAGGTTGTGCTGGATAGCCAACTACTGGAATGTTGGAATTATATTTTCCCTGTAGTGTTGTCAATATTATGTTGAGATAACACACAGGAGTTTCTCTGTAGTGTTGTCGGTATCATTCTACCCTCGACGTTACGTCTTATCGAATGTTGCAGGAACAAGACCAAGAGCATCACCATCACCTGCGCCTCCCAGGCATACCCCAGGATGGTATACATCCACATAGACAACTGCCGAGACCTGGCGGTAAGGACACAAATCATTCATAAATGTCATTAAAATGGAATACTCTTGATCCTAAGATAATGGTTTGTCTTTACAATGGAAACTCTTGACCTTTGTTTGAACATTCCGCCATTGCTGCCATTGGCTGTTGTTCCAATTCTCAGCTATCAATGTCGGAACATGCTTGGAAAAACATTTTAGCTCAAGGGCTGCCTATTAAATGGAGGCAGCGATGTCACATCATATATTGAACTGTTTTTAAATGTGTTTTAGTGTATTTTCAATAGCATATGTATTTCATTTTTTACAATTCTATTATGTTTATTTAAGCACTTATTTTAACAAACCTTTAGGCACTTTATTTACTACATTCTACATTAGATGGGTCGAATACACTATTTTACGAAAATTATTCTTTGTTTTACCCTAGAATTCCAAATCTGGAATTCAAACCCAAAGAGTAGATATGAATGTAACAGAATAGTAGAAAATATAAATACTAACTAAATGTGAATCCACTTCAGTGGCCAAATGGTCTAAGGCATCATTCTCATGTCAGACCGGCCTGCTGAGTGACGGGAAGATCGGGGTTTGAATCCAAGTTTGTTTTACTGAGGGTGGTTTTCCCTAAATAGTTTCCCACTCTCCTTGCACGAAAATGCGGATGTACAACTTCTAAAATGCTTCCTTCCTCATCCATACCCCATTAGAGTTGCTATCATATATTCGTATAACCTGAATAGGTAGAAAGACGGGGTGGTAAAAAAAATTAATTCTAAATGTTAACATTCATACATTCATTTAAGTGTTGAATTAATGGTTTGGGGTCTGGTTGTTAAGTTTTTCCAATAATTAAGTTGGGGCTGAACCATCAATAAATAGTAATGAAGCTCGAAAACAAATTCCCATTTTAAATTTTGAAAGAAATCATGATTTTTTAAGTCCAGTATTTCATCAAATCCTCAAATCTCCTTAAGAATTTAAGGGGCCCAACTCTAGTTAAAATAGTGCATCATACTTTTCTGCGAGTTTGCAGTGTAAGTGTGTGTTAAAGCTAGATCCCCGTAAAAATGGTGAGACGTAATAAAGCAAAAAGTGCCACACAAAGATGGAGTCAAGTACTTTTTCCTTTTATAGTTTTTAGAAATGATTTACAACGTTTTTAAAAAACGAAATAAAACAATATTGTCTTATTACACAAAATCCTCCTATAAACGAAATAGCACCGCTTTTATAAAAAAAAAAGCTTTAAATACGAAATTAAGAAGAAATTTTGACCATGCTGTAGCTTGATTAGTATTTTGTTGTAGTGTAAGCTAACATTAGTCTACAAAATTGTTAAATATGCAGACAAACTTGACAAATAATTTTAAAGAAAATTCATAAAGTCTCAATAATAGATTTTAATTTTGTATACATTGTTTCAATATGTAAATAATACTTAAACCACCTTAGATAACATGTAAATTTGAAAAAACACAAAATAACACCGAAAAATGAGATTTGAAAAACGAAATTTAACTAAAAATAAAACTATTTTGATGGGGCTATAGTTATACCCAACCAATCACCAGTGTTGTTACTGTTATAGCCAACAAACCACCAGTGTTGTTACTGTTATAGCCAATTAACTACCAGTGTTGTTACTGTTGTAGCCAACCAATCACCAGTGGTGTTACTGTTTTAACCAACCAATCACCATTGGTGTTACTGTTATAACCAACCAATCACCAGTGGTGTTACTGTTATAACCAACCAATCACCAGTGTTGTTACTGTTATAACCAACCAATCACCAGTGTTGTTACTGTTATAACCAACCAATCACCAGTGTTGTTACATTTAACACCAAGAAAAGTTTTTCAAGGTCCACGTTTTCAATTTGAGGCAGAGCAAAACTGGAAAATATGAAATATTCCCAAAGCCAAATTGAAATTCAAATATTTAAAGAAATATTTATTCTATGTAAAAAAATACATGTTTTATGATTGTATAACTTTTGGTAAAATATATAATTTTAGAAATATTTTATTGCAAATGCGATTTAACATATTTCATTGTTTTCGCAAGTAATTTAACTACTTAAGATTTTTGTCATGTGAACCTTAATTTGTGATGTAAATAACAGTATAAAATGACAATAACTGGACATAAATGTGTGTTTATTTTAAATATTATTATTGGCAGAGCTTTGTAACTGTCCAAACTGGAATTTTACTATTGATTTAAATTTGAAGCTTTTAAGTTTTTGAAGCAAAGTCAAAGTGTTGCACACACCCCTACTATTTAATAACGTTCCCATGTCACATTTTTTTCAGAACAAGGTGTCAAGTGTTACTTTCCATTCTGGCCCAAACATAGACGAGCTCTACAAGTTGCGTCACATGGAGGTGGAAAACAAGTCCACAGGCTGGGTCAGCTGCCCCATACTAGGTGAGACGCAACCCGAATACTCCTAGTGTGTATCAGCTAACACACTATCTTAACAACTTGTTTATCATGTGAGCCATATTGAAGGTTAAGTGTCTCAGGACTGCATCAAAATGACCATAGTTGGTCATTCCTTTCACTTCTGACAACTTTACAATAAATTATATTCCTTTAGCAGCATTGATTGAGACTAAAGATTCATTTTGTACCAGTTTGGACCATCTTTTGGACTGATTTTTGGGCGCACAATATTAATTTTTGGGAAGTTTTTTCTAAAGTTTTTGAATACGGACTTTTAGGAAATATTTTATTAGTTTTCTTTCCAGTTACACTTGTTTTAAATGTAGCTCTAAGCAAAAACGCCAAACATAAAATTGATATTTTTGAAATAAATTTCTTGATAATGAAATTAAAAAATATTAAATAGACTGATTTAATAAACTTTACTATAACAATTTAAGAACAGTCTGGTGAGAGTGTCAGAGGAGGTATGTGGGAAGACAAGTAATAAGAGGAAGTGGAAGGAGATTCCCTGATGGAACGACAGGGTGAAGGAAGCAGGAGAAGAGATGAATAAAGCACTCAGAAGGAGTTTAAAGAATAGGAATGAGGAAACAAAGGAAGAATATAGGGAGAAGAAGAAAAGAGCAAAGCTAGTTATACGGGAATGCAGGAAGGATTATATGCAAAAAATGGACGGAAATGCTGGTACGGGACTGTAAGTAATTAAGAAGGTGTTATATAGCCAATTAAGAAACAGAAGGAGAGAGAAAAGACAAGAAGTTAGTATGATAGATGAAGAAGGAAGAATGTTAAAACAGAAGAGGAAGAAAAGGAACCATGGATGAGATAATTTGAGAAAATGTTCAACCTGGAAGAGAAAAGGAATGAGAGTGAAAGAGAGGAGCAGGAAGAAATAAAAGAAGAGAAAGAAGGTGGTCTAGCGTGGAAAGAAGTGGAGGATGCATTAGAGAGGATGAAACAAGGAAAAGCATAAGGTGTGGATGAATTGACTGTAGACATGATAGGGGGCAGCAGGTGAAGTAGGTATACAATTTGTTAAACAAGGTGCTGAGAGTGGTTTGGAAGCAGTACAAGTTACCGGAAGACTGGGAAAAAAAGGAGTTATAATATCTGTATTCAAGAGAAGGAGACAGGAAGAGGGGGATAACACTGACGTGCCACTGTACACAAATATACCAGAAGATTCTGGAAAAGAGACTAAGAAATAAAATGAAAAGAAGTTGGCGAGAGGTACAGGGCAGATTTATGGAATAGAGGTCTACAATAGACTTAATCTTCGCCATACCACAGATGATGGAAAGATAATACAAAATGGGAGTGAAGCAGGAGAGTGCCCTTTCACCATTACTATCTGTAATGGTAATGGAAATGATCATGAACAAAGTGTCAGGAAAACTCGGGGAGGAAAGAATGAAAGCCATGATGTTTGATGATGACTTGATAGTATGGCGGGGGGGGGAAGGAAGATGAAGTACAGAAACAACTACAAGAATGGAATGAGGAAGTAAAAGAGTGTGGAATGGAATTCAGCTTGGCAAATTGTGAAGTGACGGTAATGACAAGGAAGAGAGTAAGGCCTAATAAAGCTATAAGGTTGGATGGAGAAGAGCTTAGAGAAGTACAGAACGTAAAATATCTTGGCAGCGTGATTGAGGAGAAAGGTTGAAGTAGAGATGATGTAATGAGAAGAAGACAGGTGGGAGAGTTGTCCTACAGGTGTGTAAGAGACCTGCTATGGAGAAGAGAAGTCCTCTTGAAGTGTGAGGAAGTATCGAACAGGGCGTACCTATTGTCACATATGCAGCAGAAACATGGACAATGACTGTAAGAGAGATTAGAAAAGTGGAGACTATGGGATTGAAATGTGTGAGGAGCATGTTAGCTGTCACGAGGATAAACAATATCAGGAATGAAGTTATCTGGGGAAGAGTTGGGGTACAGGGAGTATATGAGTTAGTAGAGGAAGCAAGACTGAGATGGTATGGGCACGTAATGAGGATGGAAAAAGAAAGGATGCTGAAGAAAATGTTGGAAATTAAGTATGTGGGGAAAAGACTGCAGGGGAGGGCAAGAAAGAGATGCGAGGAGCAAATAACAGAAAGTGTTCGAGTGATAGGAGAAGAATATAATAAATTAAAGGAAGAAGAGTGGTGGAAGGATAGAGGAAGATGGAGGTATTTTACTAAACTGGCCCACCCACAGGCTGGAAAAAAGGTGGTGATGATGATGATATCAATAACATTTTAAAAAAGTAGTTCAAAAAGAAGTTTTGAAAAACATTTCTACACAATTAGGACAAAACCTGCTTGGTCAAAGGCGCTACTCTTGCAGTAGACTTTACTGTTGATGATGCGGAGATTCGGTTTCAAATATCAGTCGAGTATACTGAGGATGGTTTTTCCAAAATGGATTTCCCACACAAATGTGGTTACACTTCCCCTAAATATAAGCTTCCTAATACCTGAAAACGGTATAACAGGAAGAAAGATGCAGTGCTAGAAGAAAAAAAAAAGTTCCGCGGTGGCGTCATCTTGGAATATTGGTGTGATCTGTGACTGAGAGTCCTGTGGACAGGATTATCCAGGTACCTAATATCAGTAAGTCCCTGGTGTGTGGTTGCAGATGCCCGCCACTCCGTAGTACGTTTGGAACTCAAGGGCCCTGACAACTCCCTGAGGTTGAGGCAGGTCAGAGTGCTAGGGGAGGTGGACGGCGAGAGTGTGCGGTTGACTCGGCAGCACAGTGCTACCACCATCCAGCAGAGGAACTGTGAGACTGAGACACTGAGAGTGTTTCGACTCATCACATCCCAGGTGAGTAATACACTCACAAAACACTTTGTCCTGGATCCTGGGGGAGCAGTCGCTCTCTGGAAATACAGAGGGAACATACAATGGGACATGTGTGAGGCAGGTGTGTGACAGGATGTGTGTTGCAGGTGTTTGGGAAGCTGATACTGGGAGAGCAGACCCTCCCGGAGAATACAGAGGGAGAGGAGAGCAATGACCTTAAGGAGCACATGGTGGGGATATTATTCAGTCGCAGCAAGCTGACACACCTCCAGAAACAGGTGGGCACTCTACATCACATATTTCTGACTGTCTGGATATAGTGTTGAGTCAGTTATCAGATTGTTAACTCTCCAAGGTAGATACAAGCTGGCCATTACTGATACATTCACATACATTCTGTTACATTTCGCTTTTTTATTGCATCTTGTCTTATTACCTGTTCGGTTTACACGCATACACACTAATTACTCTAATAGACTAGGGATGAGAAAGGTTTAATTCAAAGTGTGTAGGCCTCTAATTCCGGGGAGGGAGAGTGTAAAACTATTTTAGGAAAATACACCTTCAATAGACTCGACTATGATTCAAACTCTGATCTCCCCATCATCGGCAGTCCAATCTATGGGAGAGTGACGCCTTAAACCATTTGACCACCATTATGGGTACATTTCCTATTCTTGTGTCCTCTCATTATTTATGATGCATAATTATTTGTGCAGGTGTGTGTTCACATCGTCCAAGCCATCCGCAAGGAGGCGTCGAGGGTGCGCGAGGAGTGGGAAGCGTCACTGTGTTCCGGCCAGCCACCAACAGGAAGCAGCACCAGCGGTGAAGCATCAACTCCCGCAGCAGCCAAGTCCACCGACGCTTACTGCTTCGAGATGCTGTCCATGGTGCTCGCTCTGAGTGGCAGCTCGGTGGGGCGAGCGTACCTCTCTCACCAGTACATTCTGTTGAAGGACATATTGTCTCTTCTGCACACAGGCTCAGCCCGAGTACAGAGACAGGTACAGTATGAGGAGAGATGTTGTACCACCATAATGCAGAGAGAATTACACTATAAAGGAAATATTGTTACTGTACGAGAAGCAGGTTTGGTAGTTCAGACAATCTAGTCCATACTAAACAAAAGGAGAACTTAAGGATGTCGCCTATTTGTGGCATAGCTGCAAGTCAAGATAGGATTCCCCTGGTTTATGTATTAGCATTTATTTTACAGGTTTTAAAGATATATCATTGAAACAAAAACCATATTCAGTAGACTCTTAATTTACCGGAATAATATAGGGGAGAGGAAGCGCGGATAATATAAATCACAAATAATACAAAAAATCCATTTTTCCCCACATACACACTATATACTCAATGAATTAATGAAAGAAGTGCTTTATTAATTTGTTTTCTTTCTGAGAGCTGTACTAATTGCTGTTACTTTTCAGTGCATGCATTCATTGTGTTTGTAAAGTGTCATCCTGCTTCTCCAAATTTGTCCTCAGCCTTCACTGCCCTTGGCTACTGACTAGCTATATCATCTGAAATAAGCTGTGCCTCTCTTTCTTCCTCTACCTCCCAATCCATTTCGCTAGTCTCAACAGCGTCTGTACAACCAAGAGTGTGTGGTACTATTTCCTTGTCTCTGTCTCTCTCTTTCTCTGAGAGAGATTGCCGCACCTGCACACTGGGTGACAATTACAGTAGAATGCATTCAGATGGTGGTGTATTGTTTGTGACATATTTAAATATAGCCACGGTTAAGCCGCACACTGGTCCAACAACCCCCCTCCGACGCCAACAGGGTTTGTCGGCTAGACATTCCTGACCACCTACTGGTGGTGGCGGATATATAACCAACTTGTGAGGTTGGTGCACTATGTAAGTGCAGCCACATTGCCCAGATTAGATTATTGGATGATAATGATGATGATTATGTGGTGGCAGTATAAGTTTTAAACCTAACTTAAGTCTAATTAACCTGACCTGGTTAACCATAGGAATAATTTCCCTTCAGGAAAAATATATATGGTACTTCGAGGAATCGAACCCGGCACCTCAAGATTAGTAGCCAGGAATGCTGACCACTAAACGAAGAGGCCTGCCAAAAATACTCTTACATTGTCAAAAAATAATCTTTTGTGTCTTGAAGTACTCTTTTTTTAAACATATATTTTAAAAGTCATTTACAGCTCAGGATATTTGATTTATTCGCGATAATGACCGGTAGAAATATTCCTGCCGGGATGTGAATTAAAAAAAAGTCTATGGAAGTAAATAATGATCTAGATTTTAAAACAAGATATAGTTTATTTCTAAATTAAAGTCAATGCTGTCCAGGAATAAATATCAGAGCGAGTGTGTATACTTGTCACAAGAAGAGGGGAAGTGTTATTAGCACATAAACAAGAGACCTCGCAGGGTGATCTAAGTGTGACAGTGCTTAGAGTGATTAGGTACGTCATGCTAAGAAAGCAACCCACTTTGCAAAATAGCTTCATAATCACACAAGTGCGCAACGTCGTTAAGGATTGCAAACTCTAGCTATTTCCAATTTACCTTTTCTCTCTTTTAGGAAGTTGCATTGTACATTTCACACTCCCTCTTGATGATTTCTGATGGAATGAAGCCTAGATCAGGGGATGGAGCGGTAACGGTCAATTTTCTTCAAGAGACAACCATTACCTCTTTGTCCAGTAGCAGCATTGTAAAGCATGAACTGTGTTCTTCTTTACATTGTAAAAGCCATATTGTGTTTAATTCTTTTAATATGTTTCCCTCCACTTTTCCTTTACGAACATAACAAACTTGAGCTATTTTTAATGACAAACTGTAATTTAATGTTTGATGTTTTGAACTCGAAGGTGACCTCTCTCTTGCGTCGGATGCTCCCAGAGATTTCTCCGATGCTCCTAGGGAACGTGATGAACGTGGATCATATGCCCCCTGCAGACTTCAGCATTGTGTCTGCTGCCAACAAGGGCCCCATGGAACCAAAACACGCGTTTGACATCCACAGGTGAGTGGGACACAGCAGAATTTATGTGGAGAAGATTGATATAAATTATTATTACCTCTGGTCTGTATTTATTCCTGATCCGTGAGAGTCAGGCGTTCTAATCACTCACCGAAATTATAGGGCATCGGGTGACCTGGCGGTCTAGGGGGTAAGGTGTCAGACTTCTATGCTGGCGGCTGGGGTTCAATCCTCGGTCCTGGCAAAGATTTATCTGATTACCAAACCCTTCCTTCACCTCTGACAAGACATCTTGTGAATGTGGGGAATGCC
>CABFOW010002375.1:42720-69860 GCA_902141385.1 Timema californicum
GCCTCCACCGTGGTTCGGATTCCACGTTAAACTGTAGGTCCTTCATTTCATCTCACAATCACCCTACCATTATACATTAGCGTAAGTGCGTATAACCCGAACGGGTAGTAAGACGCGGTGCTAATAATAATAATAATATTATTACCTCTGGTCTGTATTTATTCCTGATACGTAAGAGTCAGGCGTTCTAGTCACTCACCGAAATCATAGGGCATTGGTTACAATCTCGGTCCTCTAAGACCGCGTTTATACTGGGAGAAACTGTTGATGGAGACACAACTGTAACTGAAGTTGTTCAGTTAATAGTTTCTAGTCTCCGATGACTGGTTTACAAAGGTAATGCCAGTTTATAGTTTGTAGTCATCTCAGAAGGACTATATTGCTACTGCAAGATTAGCTATGTCATCCTCAGTGGAGGAAACTGTTGTAGTATATGTTGAGAAGAAAAGGCTTCGGAAATGTTAACAGTGACGTTAGTGTTCACCCCTACTGTGTTTTGAATGTGAACCATATTCAGTGGCATACTGTAAAAGATTTGGAAAATTATCTGGACAAATTCTTTAATTAATTTTTTCAAATGTGTAAAATCAGTAATTACTTTTTTTGAATTAGATAACCCTAAGTATCGAGAAAATAAAAACTAATTGGTGAGAACCAATAATAGCTGGAGTTGTATTCTTATTAGAGTACCCTTTGCGCTGATCATACAAACATGGGTAGTTTTCAATAAATTGTGTGAATTTTGTTTTCTTGCTGTTCTGACGCCTTCGTTTGAAAAAATACGTCCTATTACACACACAAATTTTTTTTTGTAAGCTGAAGCAACTGGGTGACTATTTACAACATATCATGACTGGAACAACTCCACTTTCCATGTTGTTCGTTAGTTATGTTGTCATAACCTTTGAGTTTTCCCAGTATAAACATAAACTTTCAACTCTGAATGTTCTCTTAGAGCAGCTCCCGCTGCCATTGCATTTTCATCAGTTGTTGTTTTCTGTATAAACGTAGCCTAAGTCTACCCGAGCAAACGTGGGACTGTGAATACTGATAGCATAGTGGGCAGCACATCTGTCTACCAAATCTGACCCGCTCCTGCGGTCGAATAGTCTAAAACATCACTCTCCTAATAGATTGGACTGCCAATGACTGAGAAATTAGGACTCAAATCCCTGCCGGGGGTACTCAGGGTGGTTTTTCCTAAACTTTTTTACTTTACCTCCACACAAATGCAGATACACTTTCTCTAAATTCTAACTTACTAATCCCTTACACATTAATGCAATAAAGAACTTAAGTCTCCAACCCAATTGGTGCTAAGAAAAAAAAAGTGAATCTGGTGTGATGTTCTAGGGTTGGGATTCTGGACGTATTCCTGAGCTGTATCGCCAAGGCCCTCACTGTCCAAGTCAAGGTCAAAGGCAAGGATGCAGCTGGCAGTAAGGGTCTGACCACAGTGACCTTGGCCACTTCCATCCACCCTCGAGATTTTGTGGGTGCGCGCTGGTGGCTTCGAGGTTGCATCACTCGCAAGCTAGCCGAGGTCATCATACAACTCCTCAAGGACATGGCCGCTGTGAGTGATCAACTGGTAATGTAAGGAGTAGGGAGTGGTGTACCCCTCTGGTCCCCGATTGTGACCGGTGTACCTCTTCTGCTCCAGGGAAAGTTGTCTGAGGCCTGGGGAAACGTAACAAAGGGAGCCATTGCAGAGAACATCCTGAACTTGACTAAGCTGGAAGACGCCCATCGCAGTCCCTCAGACTGTTTACACACCTCGACCTTGTGGCTGGCACTGGCATCCCTGTGTGTGCTGGACAGTGACCATGTGGAGCGACTGTCGTCCGGGCAATGGAGTGGGGCGGACGGACAGCCCCCGGCACCCAGGGTGAGACCTTGTCCCTCACCATGACTCTTGGTTATTTCTCTCTTGGGCACTATTCACAAATACTTCACATTCGGTAACACCCCAATCTTTTTTTTCCCATCTATTTTCTTATTTAGCACCCTTAAAACTTTTCGAACTACATTTATTTATACTAATTACACTAATTTGTTAGGGATGAGGAAGGTTTAATTTTGAGAAAGTATACCTGCATTTGCATGGAGGGAAAGTGTAAGAACATTTAAGAGAATGCCTTAGACCACGCAGCCGCCAATACGGGTCCAATCTTTATTGAATATTAAATTGGATGAAAGAAAGTTAAGAACAAAGATGGATGAAAACAGAACTGTGTCATGAGGGACAGATTTATTGATTTGATAACGATTCTTTGTGTAGGAAACCAAAACTCAAAAGGAACGAGAACATTTTAAATAATGTTAGAGCAAGGAGAGTAACTATTTCAACTACCCGCACTGGTGGACACACAGACTAGAGGTTAAGCTCATTATGACAAGGGAGGTCAGGGTTTGAATGCCGTATGAGCATATAGAGGGTGTTTTCTTAAATATAAATTATTTACAGCTCTTCCTCCTCACAAATTGGGATTCTACCTTCCTCTTACCTATCTCATTAGTGTAATCAACTGTGTGGAGCCCGACCAAGTGGTAAGGTGCGAAGAGAAAACAAACTAAAAACTAGCGCAACTTAACGAACTACCCGTCTTGTGTTCTTCAGAGTTGTAAAGATGATAACGTCAAGTAGTGACATTATTGCTCTTGGGGACATGTAGCGGGACGGTGATTTGTGATGTTACAGCCGACCTGCAGTAACCACGACGACGGGGAGACCGCAGCCATCATCCAGTGTAACATCTGCGCCAACCTGTGTGCAGACTGCGACCGCTTCCTCCACCTGCACCGTCGCACGCGGATGCACCAGAGACAGGTGAGGGGACTCTCTACACGGCTTCTTATTGTCTTTCAGGTTGAGTCGAGTTTGAATCAAATGAACACTTTGTTTTTATTTCAAGTAATATAGAGCATTTATTTGAACCATGAATATACACCGTTAAATCAAACAAAAGGAAATATTGGAGGGACTATAGTTTCTATGAAATATATTTTATGATTTAATCAAATTAATTAAAATCAAACTTTTTGCAATAAAAGTAAACATACCGAATACTAAAATTTTTCATGTTTTGTAAAAGTATTTGAGTAGACTTCAAAAACTACTAATTCTTGACTCGAACTAATATTTTCGAGTATTCGCACACCCCTACTTTTAAATCTTCAACTTCATTTTGAATATTTCTCAACTTCGACTTCATTTAGGGAAGATGTTTCATGTTTGAAAACGTCTAAACTTTGAAAGAAAAAAATAATTGACAGTTAAAATTCATATTTACTAGGATTTTATAATGCAAGGGAATTAATAAAAAAATAGTGAAAATTGAGTAAAGAAAGTCCACCTTGAGATGGAGTAAAAAATGTTTCTCCTAGATTCACAGACAAATAAAAACACAAATAACATATTTTTCTTCTTTCCCCCCTATTTTTATTTGATGAATGCAATAACACTATAAATTTGACACCTCTATTGGTTTGTCCAGGGCTCGAATCCTAGCATGGCAGAAAAGTTTATCATTAGGTTTTTACTTTCACATTGATAAATGACCGTATATCTTCGATTCTAAGACTCCATTGATTGTAAAACGCCATTGATTCTCAGATGTACCTCGTTTTCATGGATGTTTAAATTGCATAAAAAGTGCATCTTAGAATTGTAGATACACGGTAATTTAACTGTTCTGGTGTGGGAGGTGGGGGAGGCTGGGTTTTGTATTTCTGCTCTAGTTAATCATGTGTTGATATAATTAGTAAATCCAGAAAGTGTATGTTCATAATCATCATCAAGAGCCATTTCCAACATCCTGTTGGGTCACTTATGAACAAAAGAAACAATTTTTTTCCTTTTTCCCTAAATGGGCTTTCTTCACTCAATTTTCACTGTTGTGTTTATTTTTATCAGTCTCCATGTAATCTACTAATATCCTCATTGTTAAAGATTTAAGAATGACGTGATTTGTGGGAAGAATGGCGGTATAAAGGTCATGATAATACTTGTTCTTTTGCTGTCAGGTGTGCAAGGAGGAGGAAGACGCCATCAAGGTAGACCTTCACGAGGGTTGTGGCCGCACCAAACTATTCTGGGTGATGGCCCTGGCAGACTCCTGCACCCTCAAGGCCATGGTCGAGTTCCGAGAGGGCGCCAGGAGCAAGCCGGCGGGTGTGGCCTCGGGGGTGTGCCGGTTCTGCGGCACCTCCGGCAACTCTGGACTGCTGGCCATCGGAAACATCTGCGCTGACCAAGAGTGTCAGGTCAGCCAACTCCCTCAGGACTTTTTACCTTGTTTCAAATTATGTCACAACCCACTTCAATGGACTTATGGTCTAGGGCGCCACTCTTGCACTAGACTAGACTTCCAATAACAGGGAGATTGAGGTTTTATCCCAGTCAGCTGTACAGAGGGTGGTTTTTCCTAAATGGTTTCCCCCTCTGTCTCCTCGCAAATGTGGGTACACTTCCTCAAAATTCAACTTTACTCATCTTTAACCCATTAGTGTAACTAGTACATAAGTATATAATGGAAATGGGTAGTAAAACACAGTGCTAAAAAAAATGCATGGTCCAGTAGTAAACTCTGAGAGTCCAAGGTGGCTATGACCCATCACTAAGAGATAAGCGTTTCTCCTGATAGGAGTAGACTTTCACACTCCTACCTCATTGACGCCGCATAGTTATTGACAAAGCAAATATACTTTTTCACTAGTAAGAGGCCTCATATTTTGAATTCTTGCAGCCACATGTGTGCTCATGTGTGTGTGTTTTACAGGAGCACGCCCGTAATGCCTGCAGCAAGCTACACCCTTGCGGGCACATGTGTGGTGGTATTAAGGGGGAAGCGACCTGTCTGCCTTGTCTCCACGGCTGCTCTGCTGACCCTAACCTCAAACAGGATGCCGACGACATGTGTATGATATGTTTCACGGAGGCACTCTCCTGCGCGCCTGCCATTCAGGTGCTCATCTAGCATTCTCGGACACTGTCCAGTTATTATTATTATTATTATTATTACTTTATGTATTTTATTTTGGTACCCTTTTTTGTTTTTAATATTCTTAATAGCAACATTTTCTTATAAATTGGTGACCTGGTGGTCTAAGGTTAAGGTGTCAGACTTCTATGCTGGCGGCTGGGGTTCAATCCTCGGTCCCGGCAAAGATTTATCTGATTACCAAACTCTTCCTTCACCTCTGACAAGACATCTTGTGAATGTGAGGAATGCCAGGTCTCCGCCGTGGTTCGGATTCCACGTTAAACTGTAGATCCTTCATTTCATCTCACATTCACCCTACCATTTGCACATTAGCGTAAGTGCGTATAACCCGAACGGGTAGTAAGACGCGGTGCTAATAATAATAATAATAATAATAATCTTATAAATTTGCTCTTGAAAATTTTGGTATTCATTTACCTTCTTGGGGCTCAAAATTCAATTTTTTACCCCCAGTAACTCTTACAAACTTAGCCCTCTTGGCCATAGTATCTCTAGCGCAAACTACAGATATATTAAATTTGACTTTTATCATAAAACGAGAGCCAAACTTGAAGAATTATTAAAGAACTCCCTTACCATAAAGGACTTTAAAATAAATATTATACATTAATCTATATTTAAAAATACTTTTCCTTTTGATTGTTTTTGTATCTTCAAAGGTTTTTGATTTTAATCACTATACTTCACTGGGTTAACTTAATGTCTCCATTCACTAATTTAAATTAATGTTTAACCCACTTCAGTAGCCACATGGTCTAAGGCGTCACTCTTATGTTAGACTGATCGTTGATGATGGGGAGGTCAGGGTTCGAATCCTGGTTGTGTCTACTGAGGGTGGTTTTTTACTAAATGGTTTCTCATTCCCCTTCCATTCAAATACTGGTAGATTACCTCTAAATTGCTACCTCCCTTATCCCTAATCTATTAGAGTACTAATTATCATACTATATGCGTCCAAACTGAACAAGTAGTAATACACGTTGATAAAATAATAATATAATGATAGTTATTATGTTTAGCTATGTTTTGTTATGTATTTCTTAGTGCTTGTTTGTTATGTGTCTTGTGACTGTTGGCCATTACTAGAATAAAGGACAATAAAATTAATACCAAACACTCTCATTTCAATAATGGATATTAGACATATCAATTATTATTATAATGGTCTGTAGCCGAATAGTTGCTTGTCTTGCTACTGGAGTGCAGCACTGCCTACATATTGTAAGTGAACTATTGTGTGTATGTTCCAGTTGAAGTGCGGCCACGTGTTCCACCAGCATTGTTGCAAGTGTGTGCTCATGAAGAGGTGGGCAGGACCCAGGATCACTTTCGCTTTCTCCCAGTGCCCAATATGCAAGGTATGTTACATGTGCAAGATGTGTTACATCCCAGTGTTACATGTGCAAGGTGTGTTACATGTGTGAGATGTGTTACATCCCAGTGTTACATGTGCAAGGTATGTTACATGTGCAAGATGTGTTACATCCCAGTGTTACATGTGCAAGATGCGTTACATACCAGTTGTACATGTGCAAGGTGTGTTACATGTGTGAGATGCGTTACATACCAGTTGTACATGTGCAAGGTTTGTTGCATACCAGTTGTACATGTGCAAGGTTTGTTGCATACCAGTTGTACATGTGCAAGGTTTGTTGCATACCAGTTGTACATGTGCAAGGTTTGTTGCATACCAGTTGTACATGTGCAAGGTTTGTTGCATACCAGTTGTACATGTGCAAGGTTTGTTGCATACCAGTTGTACATGTGCAAGGTTTGTTGCATACCAGTTGTACATGTGCAAGGTTTGTTGCATACCAGTTGTACATGTGCAAGGTTTGTTGCATACCAGTTGTACATGTGCAAGGTTTGTTGCATACCAGTTGTACATGTGCAAGGTTTGTTGCATACCAGTTGTACATGTGCAAGGTTTGTTGCATACCAGTTGTACATGTGCAAGGTTTGTTGCATACCAGTTGTACATGTGCAAGGTTTGTTGCATACCAGTTGTACATGTGCAAGGTTTGTTGCATACCAGTTGTACATGTGCAAGGTTTGTTGCATACCAGTTGTACATGTGCAAGGTTTGTTGCATACCAGTTGTACATGTGCAAGGTTTGTTGCATACCAGTTGTACATGTGCAAGGTTTGTTGCATACCAGTTGTACATGTGCAAGGTTTGTTACATACCAGTTGTACATGTGCAAGGTTTGTTGCATACCAGTTGTACATGTGCAAGGTTTGTTGCATACCAGTGTTACATGTACAAGGTGTGTTACATCCCAGTGTTACATGTGCAAGGTGTGTTACATCCCAGTGTTACATGTGCAAGATGCATTACATACCAGTTGTACATGTGCAAGGTTTGTTGCATACCAGTTGTACATGTGCAAGGTGTGTTGCATACCAGTGTTATATTAAATTGTTACATGTGCGAGATGTGTTACATACCAGTGTTACATTACATTGTTACATTTGCGAGATGTGTTACATCCCAGTGTTACATTACATTGTTACATGTGCGAGATGTGTTACAAACCAGTGTTACATATTTGTGTTGATGTAAATAATATTTTATTACATTTGTACCCGCCTCGGTGCCGTAGTTAGCTAACACGCTGGTTGTGTTGAAATAGACTGCCGAGGACGGGAATATCGAGGTTCAAATATTGGTTGGGTGAACTGGGGTAGTTTTTCCTAAATGGTTTTTCACTCTCCCTCCACGTAAATGCGGGCTTACTCCCTATAAATTCAACCTTCCCAATTCCTAATCCATTAGCGTAATTAGTACTTAAGCGTATAACCCGAACAAGCAATAAGACGTGGTGTGTAATAATAATAATAATAATAATACAAATATATTGGTTCTGGCTAACATAGAGGGAAACTATAGGACATCCACGGCAGGATAGGTGGTGACAGCTAGCAGAAGGTCTTTTATTGCATACATCAACTGAAATTCACTCATGTCGACCTATTTGAAACTAATTATTGTTTGCTTTCTAATACTATATTAGCTATAAAATATGTTATCAAACAAGTCTAATGATACTCCCCTAAGGATAACTGTGTCACCCCTCGTTTCTGTATGCTGTAACAATGTCTTTGGCCGAGGATAAAGGGAGGGGGGATTATATGATTACTTGTGTGGGTTTGTGATTGACGTTAGACTCTGTTTTTAAATGTTTATTGATGCTACTATTCTAATACAAATGTGATGTTAGAAGTGAAGTTAAAATGAAGAATTTAGTGAATATAGAGAAGCAAGTAATCGAACGAGGTGTTATGAGGTTTTACCTACTGCCTGGCTGACAGCTAGGCGGTCCCTGCACGGGTGTTGAACCTGGTTTCCCTGGGTTCGCGTGGCAGCCCCAACTGGTACTTGGTGAACCCGACGACTTAGCCCACGTGGCCCCGTGACCGGCAGCATGACCTAGCTTATGATCTCTCATATTCAACCAACACCGAGGGTGTTAAACTCCTCTTAATTAAACCAGTGAACAGCCTGGTTTCTAGCTATGGCTTATTTACACCTCCCTTTTGTGCGCTTCTAGTCTGCTTGTTTACTGATTCATCACAACCATCCTCACAACACTTGTTAGGTCACTGGCTATTTACAACATACAATGTTTATACAACACGCCTTCCAAATGAGGCTGTTGGTGACAACTGTATAATTCGTGTTTTAGTAAGTAATCGAAACAACAACATATACTATTAAAACTATTATGTTTTGAGTTTTGTGGTTGTGGCAACAATATATATTATAGCACTTGAAATCATTAATTATAAAGTGTTATATTCACACTTGCATCTTCTTATAACTGGCCACACACAAATTTTCTTTCTATATATCTTAGTGAGAGGCTCATATAGAATACTAGTTTCAAAGTAAAACATTTTTATTTTGTAAACGGCGTAAGAACACAACCATCATAATGGTTTGTATGACGTCATCAACAACCCTTGTTTCTGATTGTTTGCCATGTGGATTTCAGAAGAGCACGCTGAATTTTAGAAGTTCTCATTTGAAAATCATCTTTAAGTGAACCATAGGCGCTACTTCCACAAAAAGAAGCATCCAAATGGTCGGTAACTTAAAACAAACTATTTGTTTGTTGTGAAATTTTTGACTGCAAAAAGTAACAACAAATCAACCTATAAACTTGCAGGTAATGTGGTTTGTCGAACGGATATATGGTAACATTTCTTCGCCGTCGGATACCACCTCCCCGTCTGTGGATGCCCTATACCCATCCTGTATGTAGTCTGTGAATGAGTCTGGTTGCAATGTGTTTCAGAGCGACATCAATCACCCAGTGTTGGTAGAACTGCTGGCTCCCGTCAAGGACTTGTATGAAGACATGCGTCGCAAAGCCCTCATGAGGCTTGAATATGAGGGTCTTCACAAGGCGGAGGCCATCACTAGCCCTGGTGCGAGGTTCTACAATGATCCAGCCAGCTACGCTATGGACAGATATGCTTACTATGTCTGCTACAAGTGTAACAAGGTATAGTATCACACTTATGGACAGATACACTTATCATATTTGCTACAGTGCAACAAGGTCTAGTATCACACTTATGGACAGATACACTTAATATGTTTGCTACAGTGCAACAAGGTATAGTATCACTGTCATAGACAAATACACTTACTATGTCTGCTCCAAGTGTAACAAGGTATAGTATCACTGTCATAGACAAATACACTTACTATGTATGCTACAAGCGCAACAACAAGTGCCTATTGTTTGTCCCGGTAGGCGTATTATGGTGGTGAAGCGCGCTGTGATGCAGAGGTCGGAGAGGAATATGACCCCACAGAGTTGGTGTGTGGGGCGTGCAGTGACGTGTCACGTGCCCAGATGTGCCCCAAACATGGCACAGATTTTTTGGAGTACAAGTGCCGATATTGCTGCTCTACCGCCGTCTTCTTCTGCTTCGGGACCACACACTTCTGCAACGCCTGTCACGATGACTTCCAGCGGGTGACCAACATCCCTCGCCTGGAGCTACCAACCTGTCCCGCAGGTGTGATATAAAATAATCTGATTAATGTTGTCGACAGTTGACACATTCCTCATTACATTCTGGTACCCTAGAGATTAAAATATTCCATTTATAATAATTTCTTATGGGCCTAGATTCAGAATTAACCACGATATATCTACCTGCAGCTTGAAAATTATAAAACATTTATGAGCTCTGTCCCGCATATTTTGGTTGAAACTTACAAATAATTAAAAATGTTGTTTTATGTGGAAGATGGTACAGGAAAGGCGGATAAAAACATACAAAAGGGAACAAACACAATATGGCTTTTACAATAAAAAAAGAACACAGTTCTCACTTTAACCTGCTACCATTGGACAAACAGGTAATGGCTATGTCTTGAAGAAAATTGATCATTATCGCCCAAACCTCCAACCTAGGTTTTGTTTTGTTTTATTTGATTATTTTTAGCACTATGTCTTACTACCTATTTGGGTCATACGCTTATATACTAATTACACCAATAGTTTTAGGGATGAGGAAGGTTATAGGAAGTTTACCCGTATTTTCATAGAGGGAGAGTTAAAAACCATTTTGAAAAAAATCACTCTCAGTAAAACCGACCAAGAATCAAACCACAATATCCCCGTCGTTGGCAATTTAGTCTAGTGTGAGAGTATAGCCCCCAGGGTATTCGGCTACCGAAGCGGTTTTCATGTAAATGAAACTCATTAGGAGGGAGTGCGAAACGTGCAACGTAACTTCCTAAAATAGGACACAAAGCATAAAAGGGATTAAAAGGAAATTGTGTGTAGAATGACACTTAGATAGCAAATGTAAAGAAAAAAACACAATAAGTAAACATTAAATTCAAATCCATCCAAAATACCAGTCGTAAATTCTGTGTGTGTGTGAGCTTTGATAAGATCGTTTTTCTTCACCAGATCTATTTTGTAATCAAAGCTTTTTTTGGTTCCCTACTTTGAGATTTGTGTTTGTGGGTTTTACATGAACCTAAAGTGATAATAGAACACAATCTAGGTTGAAGGGGTAAGGGCTGAGGACCAAGCCTTTAGATTCATCTTTCCCTCATGAAGAGTTGTTTGAATTTTAAGGTAGAGCCCAATGGGATAGATGGATCAAAAACAACATTAGTTTTAAACTTCAACGTCAGAACTCTTAAGTTTAATCATGAAAATATTTATTTTTTCAATCCAATATTTAATCAACCATTATATCTTGGAAAATACATAAGGCACTTATTACAAAACATAGTTTTCTGTGGTTCGTAAAGTTTGAAGTTGTTTAAAATACATTTATTATTTCAAATCACCCACTATGTGAGCAAACCATGATTGCTGGTGATGTTAGCAAACCATGATTGCTGGTGATGTTAGCAAACCATGATTGCTGGTGATGTGAGCAAACCATGATTGCTGGTGATGTTAGCAAACCATGATTGCTGGTGATGTTAGCAAACCATGATTGCTGGTGATGTTAGCAAACCATGATTGCTGGTGATGTTAGCAAACCATGATTGCTGGTGATGTTAGCAAACCATGATTGCTGGTGATGTTAGCAAACCATGATTGCTGGTGATGTTAGCAAACCATGATTGCTGGTGATGTTAGCAAACCATGATTGCTGGTGATGTTAGCAAACCATGATTGCTGGTGATGTTAGCAAACCATGATTGCTGGTGATGTTAGCAAACCATGATTGCTGGTGATGTTAGCAAACCATGATTGCTGGTGATGTTAGCAAACCATGATTGCTGGTGATGTTAGCAAACCATGATTGCTGGTGATGTTAGCAAACCATGATTGCTGGTGATGTTAGCAAACCATGATTGCTGGTGATGTTAGCAAACCATGATTGCTGGTGATGTTAGCAAACCATGATTGCTGGTGATGTTAGCAAACCATGATTGCTGGTGATGTTAGCAAACCATGATTGCTGGTGATGTTAGCAAACCATGATTGCTGGTGATGTTAGCAAACCATGATTGCTGGTGATGTTAGCAAACCATGATTGCTGGTGGTGTTAGCCAGACCATGGTTGCTGGTGTTGTTAGCAGACTATGATTGTTGATGTTTTCAGGGCCCAAAGCGAAGCAGTTGGAAGGGGATGAGTGCCCACTTCACGTCAAACATCCCCCAACTGGAGAGGAGTTTGCTCTTGGTTGTGGAGTCTGCAGGAATGCTCACACCTTCTAGCGCACTCACACATCCTAGATACCACCAATGCAGTCCTCGGACCACCTTTTATTGAAATGACCCTTAATGCTTGACAGAAACTATCTGGAACATATTGGATGTTACGTATACAACATACTTTTCAAACGGCTCACAATGTATCTTTGTTCGGAAAGGGGCAGATTTCAATGATTGTGATTTTAGGACGGGGTTTAACCACTCTATAACTACTGAGGTAATTTCAGATGTGTGTTTATTATTTGGTATTTTGGATATAATCTGCTAGCGATAGGACATATAAATTTAATATGCTAATACATGTCATGTATACTCTCTCTTTTAAATTAATGTGTTGTGATACATTATAAATGTTTGTACTTCATTTCATCTTAGCTATAAGTATTTCTATCTCTGACATTTATTTATGATATCATAAATATTAAGAATACTGTAGTTTTAAATGAGTGTCCACTTTGTAATCAATTATGTTTACAATACTAATTAATGTTGTATTTACTGTGCAATTTGTCATTTATTTAATTATGAATATTCTAATAGTTCTATTTCAAGTTGATGCATGACTACCGGGTATTTTATAGTAATCACAAATCTATATGGGATGTAAATGTATAAATAGTAACAAACTTACTAAGTACAAGTTTTGTTATTATATTGGTGTACTGGATATTTTCAAACAAAGACTGTCATGATTTGATTGTTGTAATGCTGGTTCTACTGGTCAAACTCAAACCAAAGGACGGCAAGCCAATAAGCGGTGTTGTGTTGTAGAAAGTTGTAAACGGGTCAGTGTACTGAATAATAAAATTGTTTGGTCGAGAGAAAGTAATTTTATTTGTAAAATTTTGCATCTTTTTCCCTTGAGAATCAAGAAATTCTTTGGGAATGGCCCGAGGCAAGGTCCTTCTTATGGTTTACTAAGGATTTTGCCTACTTGTGATGTCACAACAAGTCAAGATACGATTTCATGCATTGTTCGGCGGGTTTTAAAGATGTAACTTTGTAACAAAAACCATACATTCTTAAATAATANTTGAATTCAAAAAGACACTTTTAGAAACACTATGCTAACTGTTGTAGGAGAAAAAATAAATTTCTCAAAGCTTTGGCTTTACTTATCCAATATAAATAATATAAATATTTAATTGAAAAAAAAAATTACATTAATAGTAATAAGATAAAATATTTATATCTAATTCAAATTAAAAAATACTAGCTAAGGAAGAAAGAAACTATCTTTTATTAAGATCTATTGGTAATCTTGATTTGATAATCCATTGGTGGGCCACTTCCCACTGTCTGAATTGCGAAGTGTGGTGTAGTATGTTTGAAATTACTGTTTGTGGATACCAGCATGGGTGGTACAGTATTATCTGGGTCTTTATGGTTTGTGTCAAAACGGTAATTGTTCAGTCACTGCCTTAGAGAGCCTGTAGGAAGGCCTATATATTCTTCATCACATGATCCGCACTGTAGATGATACTCCAAGTTAGTTGTCTTGCAGTTGTAATCACCAGAGATTTTGTATTCCAATTTAGTAACTCAATAAGGAAAACCTCTTTTCGCTTTATGAATGAAACCTAGGTTGGGGGATTGGGCGGTGACGATCAATTTTCTTTAAGAGGCAACTATTACCTCTTTGTCCATTGGCAGCAGTGTAAAGTGTGAACTGTGTTCTTCTTTTCTTTGTAAAGGCCATATTGTGTTCGTCCCCCTTTTATATGTTTCTATCCACCTTTCCTGTACCTTCTTCCAAATGTATTCCAATTTAGTAACTTTGTTGCTAATGGATGTAGCTGGTAGGTGGATCCCACATGGGCTGGAATGAGAGCTATCACGGGAATAATCCTTCGGTAGTCGACTACATCTATATGTAGAAAATTAAACTAGACGTATGAACTGTAGCAGTGTTTTATGCATATGACCAAAAACAGTTTTTTTTTTGCTATAAAAATACAGACCTTAATTCGTGTTTCCTTACAACACATTTTTAAATGTCTATTTCTAATCAAATTCCCTTAATTTACATATATAGTTTAAGTTGCTGGCATTTAATTTAAAATGCTACAAAACAAAATTAAATTAAAGAGAACCGGCATATAGGAATGTTTGGGGGTAGTAAAGGGTTGATTTTTTATTAATGCAGCTGGCTAGGGACAAACAGCAGCCTTGATTATCAAATTATTTGCCTTATTATTTGTTTCCTATTTTAAATTTATTTTTATCATTATAAGTTTGGTTAGTAATTCATTATTTTATAAATTTCTTTATATTTAATTTAGGACAAATTATTTATTTTGGGTTGTTTGAGAATAAGTGTATATATTATTTAGGTGGCAGGTTGGTCTTTTATTTCTAATTAAGATTCGGATGGACACCTACTATATAAGAACGATAAAGTTGTGCACTCTATTGCTTTAAAAATATGCATAGCAACAACATGCAGTTTTTTGTATTACATTAAACTTGTAAATTTAAAATGAACTATATAAATAAAAAAAGTTACAAGTTAATATTTACTTTTTTAACAATAAGACAACAATAAGAAAACAATAAAATGTTGCATAACATTCCTTGCACTTATGCCTTCAAAATTTAATAAAGTCCTAAATAAGGCATTGGCTGTACAACATATGATAATTTGGACCATAAAACTGCGACAATCTAGCAGCCACGAAAGTCACAACTAAAAACACTAAACAATAAACAAAACATTGGTTGACAAGCACTTCAAGCATTGCTGGCTGAGTGAAATTTTGCTAGTGAGCAGCTCATGTTCCCTATGATTCGTTTCCATATCGCATTCGGAATACACTCACCGGCCGTTGTCTCTACCTACTGATAACAGCGCTACTAGACTACTTGATTAACTGAGATTTCTACAATCTACTAAACAAGAAATCTCCTTTAAATGTTTGGCGATTTTTGAAGTTGGGATTTTTTTTTGTAGAAAAGGGATCAACAATTTGGAAATTTCAAATTTGTTTGTACAAGTCTGTGGTTAAGGACTTTCATAATATACTAGCAGCCACGAAAGTCACAACTAAAAACACTAAACAAAACATTGGTTGACAAGCACTTCAAGCATTGCTGGCTGAGTGAAATTTTGCTAGTGAGCAGCTCATGTTCAGTTCCCTTATGATTCGTTTCCATACAGCATTCGGAATACACTCACCAGCCGTTGTCTCTACCTACTGGTAACAGCGCTACTAGACTACTTGATTAAATGAGATTTCTACAATCTACTAAACAAGAAATCTCCTTTAAATGTTTGGCGATTTTTTTTGTAGAAAAGGGATCAACAATTTGGAAATTTCAAATTTGTTTGTACAAGTCTGTGGTTAAGGACTTTCATAATATAAAAGTAATGGGGTACAGAATAAGCCTAGAATTTCCAACTCCAGATCTCAAATCTCTAAAATTCTCCAACTTTCAAGCTTTTATCCAACATTGGGGGAGGGGTACACCCCAACCCTCCCTGGTGCAACACCTTTGAGTCTTAAACCCTTCACAATATTCAGTTCCTAAATATCTTCCCCATAAACCATCTAAAAAAACCTACCACTAACATTATGTGTCTACTTACCAAGATCTCAACTCATATGAACTACATTTTGATTACATGCACAGTCTTATTAAAACTCGCGAGCTGTTGGCGTCTTCAAATGACCTATTTGATTCTACCTACTTCTCCAATTTTAGGATAAAGAAGGAATGTCACACACAAGCATAGCTCCCCACCACAGTCAACTCTTCTAGCTCAGACGATCAACTCTCACCTATCTACTAAACTGGAACGATGACGCATGGGAAAATAAGATCTCTCCTTCAATGCCCCACCTTCGCCCGCTATTTTAAACATATAAATTGAGCCCACTTCATGCAACTTATTTACTACCAATGGGCGAAGAAGCTACTCTGCTATGTTTGATTGTAGTCACCTGCTGTTCAACACCTAACAAATATCTGTGAGGATGGTATCAATGGTCTCAACCGACTAGGCAAAGTAGTTCATTTTGTAAATTATACGTCTCCTGATAAAGTTTTATTTGCTTAACCTGTGCTTAGACTTCTTATAATAAAGTTTAGATTTGGCTCTGTTGAATGGCAGACCCTTAGTCAATTTATAATTTAATAATGCTGTTTGCTTAGGAGTAACTTACTCAAATTGCTGAGATCTGGTGCATACGTGTGTAGGCCTCAGAACAAAAAGTGAGGATGGATAAATAAATGGGTAGTAATATGTTTCGATAGTCATTTTAATGTTGTATAATCATGATGCATGAAATTTCGATGTCTCTAGCTATCACCAATCAATTTGAAGGTACTTTTTTGGGCAATAAGCACCTGGGACTGCACCAACCAGTCTTTCAGAACTAGTAGGAAGCACAATGTTCTTAATCATGGCCAAGTAGTCGCTGAAAGTACAAGGATCAATAAATAAAAAGTCTGTAGGATTTCATTTCATGTGTTTATAATTTCAAAGCAAGGGTTGGAGTGTACACATACAGCCTCTGACAAATTGTTACAACCACGAAGAAGGGAAAGGGCTGTGGGTTCGGATCCAGGAGACCTGCTCCTACATATTTTTTAAAAATTCACAATATATGATACAGAATTGGTTACATATACAGAGTAGAGTAGAAAGTTAATATGTACGGAAAAATTAGAAAATTAGTTTTTAGAAGAACCATCACTGTCACTAAAACAATCAAAACCATGTTAATCTTAGAGGTATTAAGAACATAGAAAGGACATCCCAAAATTGTGTCAACATCTTGGCGGTTGGAAACCAATGGATCCACCCCTTTAGATTTTATAATGTTCAAAACTTGCAGACAAATTTAAAAAAAGCAAAATTAAAATATATACATAAATTCTTAGCATTCCTACAAAATTTAAAATATTTCACACAAAGCACAACACAGACTAGTTCTTTGTGTGTAATCTGTTTTTATTTGCTTCTGGTTCATGTTTTGGTCCCTTCTTGGATTCTGGATTGCACCAAAAGCTTCCAGATGATTCTTCCGACTAAATTACAATATTGTTGAGTTTATTCTCTAGTTGACTGCAGTCACGTGAGCACCCTCGAGTTTCTTTAAAATGCTTCAACTTTTGGGATCAATTTGATAATTTCTCGTGTAGGTATTAGGACAAGCTAGAGTCACGAGTTTAGAGCCTGGACAGGGCAAAAACAAACTGTTTACTTCAGAAACAAGAACAAAGCTTTCTATGGGTGAGAGAAGTCCACAGTTTCAATGCAAAGCAAAGTTAAATAATGTGGAATATTCTAGAAGCCAAATCAATGTTTGGATTTAAAAAATATTGTTTGAAAGAAACCTTTGTTGCGTAACTTTAGGCATTTAAATATAATTTACAAAATGTTATCTTGCAAATGTGGTTTAGCATGTCTCGCTGATCGATCAAGCTACTATCACAACATCAAGGTTCCCACACATCTGGATAACCGGGAGGGATGCGAGAACACAGGAAGTTGTTCGTGTCTGGAAAAAACGGGGAAAATGCACCAAGTTTTGCAGAATCTAGTAAAAATAATAAAATATTTATTATTTTGGCACATTTAACTGAAAGCTTAAAAGAGTAGGTCTATGGATGGGCGAAAAAAAACCTGAAGAATTATGCAGTGATTCAAACTTGTCTTTTTCCCCTTTAACAATAGTTGTGAGACGACCAGATTTATTTCCCCATCAATCTTAAATCATCCTGTTTTAAACATAAGTTACATTACTTCACAATAGACAGTTTGATGAAAAATGAAAGTTTTCTTCTATCAAATTTCCTGGAAAAAACAGGGAATTTGGTAGTAAGAAAATAGTGGCAAACCTGGTAACATGTAATTTAATTATTTCAGACTTTTATAAGGTGAACATTAATTTGTAATGTACATAAAATAAAATAATGAAAGTTGAATGAAAATATGTTGTTTAATTTGAAGTTGATGAAAATTCGAAGCACAGTCAAGGATTTCAAAGCAAGCCATAATGGTATCTTATTTTAACAAACTAAGAATTTCAATCTAGAATTAATTAATGACAAATTTAGTTTGAGGCACAAACTATCCACGATAGTTAAGAAACTACCTTGAGTTTTGTTTCCTCACAGAAATATGTTGTTTAATTTGAAGTTGATGAATATTTGAAGCACAGTCAAGGTTTTCAAAGCAAGCCATAATGGTATCTTATTTTAACAAACTAAGAATTGCAATCTAGAATTAATTAATTAATGACAAATTTAGTTTGAGGCACAAACTATCCACGATAATTAAGAAACTACCTTGAGTTTTGTTTCCTCACAGGCCCACAAGAAAAGAGCCACCCAAAAAAAAGTCAATCTTACAATAGATTTTAGATCTGAACAACTTTTAGAAGGAAACTAACCGATAGATCGGCCAGTTTAAGTTTTTAAACAATGTACATGTTTATCACATAGCTTAGAAATTTATTTTGAACTTATAAAATGTTTATTAATTTAATCTAAATTAACCTTTGAAATATCAATTACTTATTTTGTGGCAAAAATAAATTACCAATGAACTATATTTATCGTTAATGTTTTTCTAAAAGTTATTTAATTACAAAATCTGTCCATTTAGTGCTTTGAAGGCAGGAATCACGATCAACTCAATGTTCCCTTAACATAGATAAACATAGTGTTTGATTAGGATTCACGTAATATAGCGCGAAAACTCTAAAGAAATACAGCCAATGAATCTTTACTAATTAAAAACAAATTGTTCACTAAAATGGAACACAAGCATTTAACGATGATTAGGTTATGAGTAATTGCAATAGAAGCTTTACTGGAGATACATAATAAAGTGTAACAAGAGGCTAACACGATTTAGTGCTGACAAAATGCGGACATAAAAACTATACCGAAGAAGTAGTCAGCAAACTATAATCAAACAAAGTACTAAATAGCCATATTGACGTTGCTTACAACACGGTTGGTAAGAACATGTGGTAGCCTTCGAACATAACGTAAAAGTTCTCACCTGGAAAACTCTTTATGTCGCGTGAACATTAAGTTGATCATGATCCTAGCATAACTCTGTCTCCTTGAATGCATTAGTTAAATAGTTTGAGGGGAAAAGAGGGGAGAAGGCATACCATGTGTTCAAGGTCTCGTCTCTGATATTTCACGAGATACCAATAACTTATCAATTATTTTTACAAATCTTTTAAAAAGATACGTTATGTTAATGAGACTTTGGTCAAAATACACGGTAATGAGCCTTCAACAATATATACGGCAATGAGAACTTGACGAGATACACGGCAATGAGACTTCAACGATATATACGGCAATGAGACTTTGACGAGATACACGGCAATGAGATTTTGGTCAAGATACACGGTAAGTAATGAGATTTTGGTCAAGATACACAGTAAGTAATGAGACTTTGGTCAAGATACACAGTAAATAATGAGATTTTGGTCAAGATACACAGTAAATAATGAGATTTTGGTCAAGATACACAGTAAATAATTAGATTTTGGTCAAGATACACAGTAAGTAATGAGACTTTAGTCAATCTATATGCTAATGAACCTTGGGTCAAGATACACAGTAATGAGACTTCAACGAGATACACCAAACAGTCACGAAATTAGTTCACGGCCTGATACAATCCACACCGGCACAGAAACAGTTTTGTAAGGGGCGAAGAGATTATTACAAACCCACCATTTCCAGAGGTACAGTACCAGATTTCCAATTATTTAATCACAAACATGCAATAGCATTCAGTCTTCATCTTTTTTATCTGAAATCAATGCACACAATGACTAATCTAAGTTGAATAGTCCAGAGGAAATGGTAACATCAGATTGGATAGCTTTCAGGTTCAGGGATATTAATGTGATTACAAAATAAATTATACATGGACATTGTGTGGTTTCAATTATTCAACATAATTCACTTCAGTAGCTATAAGGATTTGAGTTCCCTTATTTATGGAATATAGTTACATTTTAATTGCCAGTTCTGAATACTAGAGACTTTGACAGTGATCTTTAGAAACCACAATTTCTTAGAGAGCAAGCCTTGTACTTACTGTGTATGCTCCTTTAACTGTTTATTTAAAAATAAAATAAATACAATAGAACCGTAGAAAATAAAGCATTAATCGAGTAAAAACACGTATTTACAAACACTTCGATGCAACACAGCATCTTCCTCAAGAAATATGTTAGTGTTTTTAATTTAATTTATTCTTTATTTTCTACAATCCTTTCATATTTATATTTAATGACATTAGCATATATAAAAAGTATATTACTTGTCAAAATAAATATAAAGTACTTGTTCAAAAGTTAAACTTGTAACATTTTGTTGAAAACCTAGTGTGACAATTAATAATTGATTGGAAGCTTCATACACGTCCAAAGTCTGGGAATTAAAGATTCGTGTACACAAAGGCTGATTTTTTATGATAGTACAATGTTGATAACAAACATCACAAGATATTTATAAATGACATGTCAAATAATTACTGATTGACAACATTATGACAACTAGCCCACATTCCTGTGGACCATTTTTGATGGCCAGCACTGTAAAAATAGTATATTATAAAATAGGAGCAAAATAAAATACTTTTCTCTGTGTTAGTTTATTGTGATATATTTTCTGATTGATTTGTACTACATTATAGGCAACTCTTGGTTTATGAACAAGTTCTGTCCCAAGACTTGGTTTGTTTCACATTTTGTTCATGTATCTTGCATTCCTAAGCTTTTAAAATAGGTATTGTATATGTTAGCAGCCATTTTAAGGCATTAAAATATTAATCAAAACATTAAACAATGAATAGTCTATACCAACGGTTACCAAACTAAGGTACGTACAATTATTCCTGGTGGTACACTGTGAGAAGCCAAACAAAACAAGCAAACTAACATTGTAAAAAGATAGGACCTGATCAAATATTATAAATACATTAGGACCGAGTCCAACCAAAAGTAAAATATATTTAAAAAGTTGTTGGAGGGGTGGTAGCACTGATTCAAGTGCAGACAGCCAGTGCAGTTGTGCAATCTGTGTTAATACATCCCAACGCACCATTAAAGATGTACTGAGATAGTAAATATTCGGCATTATCCTGGTGATACTTCAAATTACAAAAATTGTCAGGGTGGTACACCATTAAAAAAGTTTGGAAACCGCTGGTCTATACAATATATTTAATTATAATATATGTGTTATGGTTTATTGTATGGGAGCAAAGTTTATTTATTAAATTTTACAATTAAGTTCACTATATGTTTAGCATCTCGTTTTTTAAGGAACTCTATCTACAGAGAGCTTCAAGAAATTTTGTGTGTATTTTGACGTTCGTAAACTGAGAGTTGCCTGTAAATTAAAAGGAGAAAAACAGTAGTCCTTGACTCAGACCATTGAAATAATAGGTAATAACTAAAGTCACAACCTTTAAAATACACACGCTCTCTTCAAATTGTGTAGGTTTACAATCTTACTTTGATTAAATTGCTTCTTTCTTGAGCATATCTTTCCATAGTGCTATATTTTACTTTGAAAACAGTCAAATGTTAGTTTACACATATACTTTTTAATGCTTATTTTGCAAATTAAAAAAAAAACTGACAACAAAAAAGGCGTAACAAATAAAAACTATGTACAAAACATTTTATATTCACATAGAAACACATTTTTTTCACAACATAATTTTATATTTTATTTGGCACCAGAAACCCAAGTGGACATTTTGGCCGAGGTTTTAAGTACATCGATTGTATAAAACTTAAAATACTCACTTTTGTTTTTTACAAGAAATGACACCTGGAACTGATGACAGCACATTCACAATTGCACGCTCGGTTGAATCGGGTACATCACTAATGGTTCTGACTATGTGACGATGATGATATCAACTAACACCTAAACACCTATACAAGACACCCTCAACACCACATGTACAAGACTGGAATGTGACACAAAGTGACGTATAAATAGTTACTGTCTAGCATTATTACTAATATTTATTAATATTTTGTATTATTGAGAAGAGTAAGCGTATACAATTGGATGAGTAATGAGCCACTTCCCTTAAACACTCCCAGCCCAATTTATTTAATTATTTTCACTCCAACTAGTTTTAAAATCCCTTTTACTATCTCAGACTAAGGTTTTCGTCCTGTTTAATAGTAAGGCATCGCAAATGAGCCTGTTATTCTATCAGTCAAATAAGTGCCCCATTTGATTTATCGGTACTACCAGTATGGCGACTACTTGCGACGAGTTGTTCCACGTTCATTTTTTGTTTTTAATGTGATATTGATGTCATTCTTAGAACAGAGATTATTCTTAAATGTCTTAGTTATTCTTTCGAGACATTTTGATTTTCAAGTTCAATCTAAGATCAAATATTTCCACTGGTGCGACAGAAATCAACAACAAATCTATAAACACGGACAAAGACATCAAATTGTTTCAACAAACATAAGGAGAAAGGCAAGGCCTTATACTCGCTAGAAAACTGCAATTACCTCGGCCCAGTAAGATTTATGCTCTTGTCTGATAAAGGCCTGACATGGTCCAAAATTACTGGAATGGGACCCTTAAATAAATTCTAGGATTCTCCCTTAATGTAAATGGGAGTACATTTATATTAAGTTTTAGTTTCATCCATCATCCTACCTCGTTAGTGTTATTACACGATTATGGCCCAGATGGGTAGTAAGACCTGGGGTTACAGACCCTGCCCTTCATCCTCCGTTCAATGTTTCAATTATATCTAATAAACACTTGTTAACAAATCTATTCATGTTTAGTTTGGATACCAAAAACCTAAATTATCTAGACTATTATTTTAACTCCAAAAATTATTTCTAATTCATCGCCGCACAAATGACAAGAAATTATACCCTCAGACTTATTACTAGTTTTTCACAAATGTATAATTTAAAAAAAAAATGTTTTTTTTTTATCAGTGATATGTTTTTATTTTGTTCATCAAATTTATTGCTAAACAAATGTTTTGTATAAAAATATATATAACAAGATCACAATTAATCTTTACCTAATTTGACTTCAAACATTGAACAAGTGTTATTTCATAGAAAACAAACCAAATAAAAACCATCCATACAATTGGTTGGTAGTTTTTTCGTCAAATAATGTACTTCTAAAACCAACTACATGAGTTGGACTTGTGACAATATTTTTATTAATATTTGCATAAAAAAAGGCAAACAACTGTCAAGGAGTATTCAAGTTACTTCTATCGTCAACAAGGATTTTGTCATCATATAACATATTCCTGCATATGAAATGTTTAGGCGGCTTTATGTCCATGCAAAAAACAAAAAAAAACAAAGTTTCCTGTCTGATCCTTGACAGACTTTGATTTTATATGACATAATTCTGTTACCATGAAGAATGTTTGCTATATCAAATTCTTCATCTTTAGTAAGGTGCTTCAACTCCCCCTCTGTTCCCCAAATAAAATTAGTGTATTCTTCATAAATGTCTGGGTTGGTAGCTAATTGGACTCCCAAAAGCTATTAACATCTATAGCCTAACATTTTTTAAAATTCCTCCATGAAGTATTTAATGTTTACAAAATTACTCCCCCTTGCCACACCCCACAAACCATTATTGTTACTTTCAATCACTGATTCACATAAGGATGGTTTATTTTGTTCCAAATATGAGTTGGTGTCGTTTCCAAATCAGGACAAGTCTCAGACAACACAATGACCCCATAAATTTGTTGTGACCCAAATTCGAGGAATCAGACTGGAAATTATGGGCCGCTTGGTTGTGTGACCAGCCCTAAGCATTTCAAGTGCAGTCACATTTAATTAATACATTTTTACCTTTTACATTAAATATAATTTCTATATTGATATTTGAATTGGTAACTTAATTCTGTATCTTTATATTAAGTTACGATTGTGGAACAACAAAGGTATATATATATTATTTTACTTTGAGTCGGTAAAATATCCAAATTCACTTTTTTTAAATAGAAAAAAAAACTATAGTAAATAACAAATGCAGTGAATATTATTGCAATTATTATGTAAAAATACAACTATGCTTTTCATTTAAGAATATTGAACAAATATCATACAATATTTATCAATCAATTGAAATACTTTTTATCTAGTTTATCAAAGATAAAATATGTAAAATAGTTATAATAATGTGAATTGTCGCATACGCATTGTAAACAGTTTTCAAAAGGAATCTTGGGGTGGAATTTGTTTTGAAATCAAATTAATATGTTAATGTATGATTTAACTAATTATGTTAATGGCAGTAGTAGAATAAACAAACAGTTCTGTATCACAGTCTATCTGCTTACTGGCAAATTAATATGTGAATTAATCTGTGTATAAATAAAATGACGAGTAAAAGAGAAGTGAAAAACACAGAACACATTATATAACAGCTGAAATGATGTATTAGTAACATATAGCATATGATGTTAGGTCGACTCATACTAATTATTGATGCTAATTAGTTCTGACTATTGAAGAGTCACTGTTTAGTACAAAGTAAGACATAATCATCCTATTTTGGGGTAGAGGGGGGTAGGCAAATACCCGGAGTAGTACTCTTCTAATTGTACGGGTAAGTCTGTCATGTGGTTATCCAATGCTAGATGGGCAAATACCTAAAGTAGTACTCTTCTAGTGGTATGGGCAAGTTTGTCATGTGGTTGGTTATCCCTTGTTAGTTGGGCAAATACCTGGAGTAGTATTTATCTAGTTGTATGGGCAAGTCTGTCATGTGGTTATCTAATGCTAGGTGGGCAAATACCTAGAGTAGTACTCATCTAGTGGTATGGGCAAGTTTTTCATGTGGTTGATTATTCAATGTTATGCGGGCAAATACCCAAAGTAGTACTCTTCTAATGGTATGGGCAAGTCTGTCATGTGGTTATCCAATGCTAGGTGGGCAAATACCCGATGTAGTACTCTTCTAGTGGTATGGGCAAGTCTGTCTTGTGGTTATCTAATGATAGGTGGGCAAATACCCGATGTAGTACTCTTCTAGTGGTATGGGCAAGTCTGTCATGCGACGTGCCTAGAATAAGCACGGTTATACTCTCCAGATGACAGGACTTCAGCAACTAGGTGTCTGGTGCGATGGGCCCAGTCTGCGAGTGATTACAGTCTCCAGGCGCTAAGAGAGCTCTTCTGGACTGTGGTCCCCTGCCAAGAGGGCCCCAGTAAGTCAATAATAACAAACTTTCATAAAATTACCATAATAATGACATAAAAAATGCAAGAGAATTACTTCAGCTTTACAACCATAGCAAAATATCACTTGCTTCGATGGCCGCATGGTCTTCCAATGAAGGAGAGATCACGGTTTGAATCTCGGTCGAGTGTACTGACGATGGTGTTTCCAAAATAGTTTTCCACACTAGCTCCAAACAAATGTGGATACACCTTTTCTAAATATAACCTTCCTAATTGCTGAAAGCATTAGCGTAATTAGAACATAGGTGTAAAATTAAAATACATCTGTATGCAGTTAAAATCCTTTTACAACTATATTTTTTTAGCAGTGCGTCTTACAACCTGGTCAGGTTATACACATTTGTACTAATTACACTCATGTGCTCGAGACTAGAACATTTTAAATGAGAGGAATTTTTCCCGCATTTGCGTGAAGGGTGAATGGTAAACCATTTAAGAATAAACATCCCCAGTACACCCAAACCCCGATATTCCTATCATCGGCACTTCCAGTCTCTTGTGAGAGTGATACCTTCAACCATGCGACCACCTATGTGGGTAGTATCTAATTGATTTAAAAATAATAGATACCCCCTTGAACGAAAATACTTCAAGCCCAGTAGCAGGAACCATGGGACATTTGGAGTTTCTTACCACTAAGGTAAATAAGGTAGAAAGTTAATTTTATGCCTACATTACGTTGTCACAAAACATCAATACTATTCAACAAAAATACCTAAAATTGACTAAATAATGGGTGTTTTAGTACTGTATCTTACCACCTATTTGGGTTGTAAGCTTATGTACTAATTAAGCTAATCGATTAAGGCCGAGGAAGATTGAATTTAGAGAAATTGTACCTATATTTGCTTTAAGAGAGAGAAAGAGAGAGAGAGAGAGAGAGAGTGAAATCATTTAGGAAAAAACACTCTCAACACACTCGACCGGGAGTGAACCACTATCTCTACAGGGAGTGAACCACTATCTCTACAAGCAGGGAATCCGTGAACAGAGTTCAAGCACATCAACAAGATTTAGGCCCTGGTGACTATTCTTGCAAAGTCAAGAGGCGACTTCACAAATCTGCCCCGACAGGATCCGTTGTACCCACCTGAGTGTGTGAGGGCCAGCACCTCGATAGGCAGTGAGCCGCGTCGTCCGAGCAGCTGAGCATCTGTCCTCCTGGCTAATACCTCTCTCCTCCAGTGGTGCCAACTGACTCCTTCCCTCCCTGGCTCAAACAACTCTGGACCACCGGAACTGCGCCTAGAACCAGGGGTGACAGCTGAGATAAACATACATCCAGAAAATCGAGGAAGAAAAACATAAATTCAAAATAGTGATAAAATCTGCTCCTCCTACCCACTGAAAAGTACTTTAATTCTAGCCTTACCCACCTGCATAGGACCTTGACACTCACCAAGTGGCGGCTCGTAGCTAAAATCAGTGGGGTTGCTGCTCCAGAAAGATTTTAAACCTTTGTTTTAAAATTGTGTAAAAGGAAAAAAACATGTATAAAAAGAAAATTTATTCAGGAACTTGAAAAAATCTTAACAAAAAAAACTCAAACTTTTTTACTTACTTTAACTAAAATTGTTACAGTTTAAGCTTGATCTATTCATTTAAAAATGAAATCCATTCTTCTTGTTTTAATTTACACAAAAGTTCAATAATTTTCCCCTTGATCTCTGGAT